>VNWY01000005.1:0-186859 GCA_009869845.1 Pseudachorutes palmiensis | reverse complement strand
GGCAGTGTGTGCACTTCTCCTATTCCGGTGGCAGTGAGAATTGGCCAAACAGGGTGACACGGGTCTAGGTGCCACGAAGATTGTAGTCTGTCATCAACTTAAGTACACTACAAGTCGGGGTCCCTGTTGCTTGCCATGCCGCTTTGATATATCGATCGGAGGAGTTGAGGCCTACTAACTATGCTACGCCTACTACGTCTTAGTTTTTCTTATTTACATAACGCACGTCGCTGCGGTCTGTCTGAGGCCACATAGCTGGTGACTCGTTAAATCCCTATTCTCGTCCATTTTAATTATGTAAATTAATCAACTGCTTTCACCCACTTTCAGCATGCATAATAAATTACTTTCAGTCCTTTCACTTTGCTTCTTGTAAAAGTCTTTTTCCATATCTTTTAGAGCAGTTGCCCGGATGTGATGCACAGGAGAAATCATTGTAAGAGGCTTTTAGAACAAGCCTCTTTATCAACTGTGATTACTTGAGTAACTTAATTTAAGTAGAACCAATTAATCATGGCATCCGGTAATCAATTAACAAAGGCAGCGCTAAGGAAAGAACTCAAACAGAGGCTTGGACGCTTGTGCTCCGATGAGCGTCAAACCCAGTCACAGGTCATAGCGAATTTGGTAAGATTTTAGTTTTCGTAAGATTGGAACTTTGAATTTGACATGACCGAAGCAAGTAACGCTTCACTTTAAGCGTCCTTTTGCTTCAGAACCAGAAAAGCTTCTTCACAAGGATAAAGCTATGGCGTCCCATTGAAATTCTTGGGGTAATGGGATACATGGGATGGGATCAATGACATCTGTAAAACATGGTCAGATGACCTTCTGAATGAGTGTGTTATCGAGAACATCCGCATCGGTCTTTAAGAACACAAATGCATGTTTCGTAATCGTAATCTAATGAATCAAGTTTTGTGGAAAGCTTCGCTGTAAAATTAGAATGCTTTTTAATTTAGCAAATTCTTTTACAGTTGCTGAATAGTCCGGAATACCGAGCCAGTAAACGAGTTAGCATTTACTTGAGCATGCCTGAGGAAGTTGGGACAAAGGATTTATTAGCAAATATATTCAAGACTGGACGCCAGTGCTTTGTTCCGAGGTAGAATACTAAACCATTTGGAATGTTCCACATCCCTTACATTTGCAATATACGTTTTTAAGATATACGAAAGACAACATGGAGATGCTGGAACTGTTCTCCCTGGAGGATTACGAAAGCCTTCCACTGACCAATTGGGATATCCGACAGCCTGAACATGTTCCTGGTGTCCGGCGCGACGAAGCTTTGGAATCAGGTAAATACCTCGAAAATGTTAATGTGACAGAAATAAAGTTGATCCGTTTGATTTATTCATAAGGTGGCTTGGATTTGATTGTGCTTCCCGGACTCGGCTTCAGCTTCAACCCAGAAACAAGTGACTGGACACGATTAGGGCGTGGGAAAGGTATTGTTTTTATTATGAAGGAGGATTGCATTTGCATTGTCTTGAAGGAATTTGTTTCTTATAGGCTATTATGACACGTACTTGGAAAAGTGTTTGAAACACAATTACTCGCCGGTAACGATAGCTCTTGCATTCAAGGAACAGATTCTGGACTTTATTCCTGCAGATTCACATGACCAAAGGGTCCGACGCGTCTTTCACGGTTGACTCCTTTCTGCATCTGGAGCTCAAGTACTGGTATCTTACGTCAGTGATATTGATTTTGCTCAATTACAATCACGTACTGAAATTGATCAACTATTTTTGGAGTAAATATTCTATAGAGTGAAGCGGAGGCACGTAGAATCCAGCGTCATTATGCTAACTCCAATGAGTTATAAAGTCTGGAAGCTTTCTTGGAATTTTCTTATCACTTTATGGGATCCACACAACCATTCCAATTCGCTATTGACAGTATTTTTATTATTATTGTATTAGTATATGCTAATTTAAAGTGAATTCATGTTGATCCTATTCAATAACCTCCTTTAAACTATCTTCCTCTTCAGTAGGCTCGGTTGATTTCATTCTCCTTATGGCAATTACAGCATTCACCCCTTTCATCCAGCGTCTCCGAGCGACATAACTTTTTAATTTCTTCGTGTCAATTTGCAGCTGATGGCTGTTCTGCATCCAACGGTGGTTGAGACATCCAGCAGCAGAAGTACGGGCACTGTGATATCACACCAGAATAAGAAATGAATTTTGGAATACTGGCAGATAAACGATTCGTCCTCCGTCCGTGTTTGTGTGGGAATGTACGCCATGTTTAATGAGCGCTCTCTATCTCTCAATTGTTAGACTTGTTGGAGAGTTTTAGTCAATCATAAACATGCAGTTGATGATGCAAATTAATCACCACAATTCACTCAATGGGAAGCAAATTCTGATACTATGAATAAAGTAATTACAACATTTATCAAGAAAAAGCGTGATTTATTCTTTAAAAAAACACAAATCCCAGCCCAACTAAAATTCCCGTGTACGACACTTAAATGTGATTTCAAGTCCAGTCCACCCGCAGATCTTGTTTCCTGATTTTAACCTTAAAACAGCATCCCTATTTCGCATTGACTAAGCATTCTACACCATATAATAACCAAAAATAGGTACACTTTAACAAAATTGGGAAAAGCAGGCTCTCAATTTCTGGCATTGCAAAATTAGCTGGGGGTACATTTTTACAGATCACGCCAAGATAAAGGAGATTACATTTGAGACAATTCCTCGTCTTTCCTTTGCGACTTTTAATGATTTTGAAAATTGTTTGTTGAATTCGTTAAACAATGGGTGTGAGGTTTCAATTACAGATTTTGATTTTTCTCATTGTGCGTTAACCTCCCCCCATGAGCATTTCCTAAGAGCAGGGTTACATTTGTGATGGTGATGAGATTTCATGATTTGCAATTCTTCGTGAAGCTGGTACGAGAATCTACGAATCTGACTGACGATATTCAGGCCGCATTTCATGGATGGAGGGTTGTCATTGGGATGAAGTCGAGTGACCGTCAGGGTGTTCGTTGTGGCAGAGCTGGAGCCGCTGCTGTGATGCGGGAGTTGAACGTTTCGCTTCTGAATAGACACTTCGGTTGGATTTCCGTAGAGATGAGTGATGATTCCCCGTGGTCTGTCGAACAAGTAGGGATTGTCCGTCCAACGGGAAACAAAGTGCCTGAGATGATCCTTAGTGAGGTCCAGGCTCCCTCTTTTCTGATTGAATCGAGAGGAGGACGTGAATTGACCAACAGGAGACGGCGATGAGGACGGCGTGAGGCCGAGAGAAGATGAGCTTCTTGACCTCGTATCGCCCTGAGATTCGTCGAGGAGGTCGCCATCATTCTGGTGACTATTGTGACATGCCGATTCCGCCCCTATCAAGAGCTCACTGTTAGAAGTGTTACTGCTACTGGCGAAGGACATGGGGTCAGGGTCAATAATTGTTTCGCCAAGAGGGGATTGAGCCCTTAGCTCAATTTCGGAATCACAACTGCTACTCAGCTCACGCTCAATGTCCGAGTCAGCTCTGTCTTCTTCGTGCAATTCGATCCTAATTGGGATCTCCGCTGGGTTGGCCCATGGGCCGTCCACTGGATCCACGACTGTGGGCAGCAGTGCAAGCCATGGATGTTTTAGACATTCAGTTGCAGACAGTCTCTCACTACAACACAAAACCCAAACATTAGTGTCATCAAGCGTTTCATTCCAACGTGTAAGGATGACCATTCTAAAATCAAGTTAGAAAAATGAGTATGCCCTCGAAAAAAAGCGTTTTTCCGAGTTAACGTTTTTAGAACTTTCGTTTAATTAACAAAACACGTCAAGATGACATGGAGTAGGACCACAACGAAGTTGCACAAAAATCCAGAACACATTTGCGAATTCCCGTTCCTGGCCGCATTCCAACTTGGAAGCGACTGAAAAAGTTGACCTTCACCGCTTAGTTCTGACTTTATAATTTCACGTGCGCCATTTCAATCAGGCTTAGGACCACAGCCAAAACCCAATAATTTAAATTGAAAAAGTAAAAATAAACTATTATTTTTTATTGTCAAATCATTTGTTTTTTCAGCTGCTACAAATCTCAGTGTCTACTGGCATATTTTATTTTCTGAAAAACCAAACTGCGCATTCTGGATTTGCTTCAGTTGACAAAATTATGCCTGGATAAAGGGACACCGCACCGCCATTCGGATCGAAAGCGTTCGTTTTCAAGAGCGTATTTGCGATTAGCACAGATCTCATGATGTGCTTAATCTGGATGCCAAGAGTTAAATATAAAATCCTCGTTCCTGCCAGTGACATTGAATTCAATTAAAACATTTTTAAGAGCCGATATTAAACTCGGGCGTATAATTCTTCAACATTGTAAGTTCTGGCGTCTCCTTGAATCAAATGAAAGCAACTCCTGAGTAAAAAGCGTCAATCGTGTTAAATTATTTGGAAGCTTCAGTGCCATTTTTCATTGTCATCTAATTTGTGTATCTTGTAGCTAGCTGAAGGACTTGACGTGATAAATGGGTTGAAAGACTTTAGACGAGGAACAATAAAATAAAACGTGACTCCTTACCGCTTGTCTTTTGTAAGAAGTTTGGAGATGAATTCTTTGGCATCATCTGAAATCTCATCAAAGGACTCATCCTCGAAATCATACTTTGCGATTGTGACATTTGCCATGGTCTCCACGTCCGTTTCACCCATGAAAGGTGAAAGTCCTGACAGGAGGACGTAGGTGATCACGCCAATGGACCACATGTCCGTAGAATAGGTGATCTCTTCGAAATTAACAACTTCAGGAGCTACGAACTCTGGCGTTCTAAAATGGGATTGATAACCAGTAAATACACGAGCGATGATTGTTTAGGAGGAATGTCTGTCAGTGTCTTTGGACTCACCCGAACAGCACCTGCAATTATAAAGTCATACTTTTTAATTTTTACTACCCATGTATAGGAGTAGCTCAATTCATTTTAATGGGATCGCTAACCTGCAACTTTTTTGTGGGATCATAAAACCGAGCTAATCCAAAATCAATGATTTTGATACGATTTCCATTTTTGGAGAGACACATGACATTTTCCGGTTTCATATCTAGATGAATAATACTCTTGGAATGTATGTATTCAACCGCTTCACAGATTTGACGGACAAAGACGACACAAGCTCTTTCGGTAAGGATGAATTCATCTTGGATAACCCGGTCGAAGAGTTCACCGCCCCCAACCCTGTAAAATGGAGAATCTTTTATAAGTAGTTTGGTTGATTAGAAGCAGGATATACACGTTGCATAATCTTATTCATTTCCAGTTTCAAAAAGTCATTGAGATATGTCGTGTCGTACATTTCAAGTACCAAACATGTTTCAGAACGTTGGACATCTTCAATGGCGTCGAACAATTGGATAAGGCGGGGGTGTTGAAGTCTCCGCATAATCTCAATTTCCCTCTCCACGTTTCGCTTTTCTTCCTTCCTCTTCGTCGTCACAACTTTGGCTGCCAATGTCAGACCTGTCACGTTGTCCCGACATCGATACACCCGGCCAAATTTTCCCCTGTAATAAGTAACAGTTGGACAGTGAACAAATCGCATATTTCTTTAGTAGACAGCCCGTCTATAAAATGTTTGAATGGGGACGCTGACCTTCCAATTTCGTCTAGGAACTCGTAAGCTTCTCGGATGGACGCATCTCGGCGTATTGTCACGTCACGATACGGAAATGCAGGCTCAACCTCTACATAAAAGGATAATTGAAAGCATCGGTTAACTTGACAGAATATGCGACTCAGGGGATCCCAAATAAACTTTTCCCCGTTTTTGTCAAACTTCAGATTTCATGTGTGGTTAAGAAATAGCTGAGGCATTGTTTTCATATGCTGCCTGCGTAATGAAATTCCCCATGAAGCACTTTAAGAGTGAAGCGTTATTAGCTCACAAGTGCCACTACGCTGACACTTTATAAAATCATAGACCCTGCGAAGAATGACAAGCACATTTTCTTAACTGTAATATTGACAAAGAAATGACAAAAATATTTCTCAATCGTCATCATCGTAAATTCAAAAAGTTAAATTTTCTTTAAAGAACACGTGTTAAAAAGTACCCATAATTTCTTAACAATGAGGCAAGTGTATGGGGCTTAAGATGCAGTGTAAAATATTAAAATGGAGGAAAGGACTACACATAATTTTACAGTTAAAGTTTCATTTGACTCTTCTTAATTTTACATATTACTTGCAACTGCCTCATGGTGAAACTAAACCCAGAAGAAAGGATTTTAGCTTACCATCAACAGGGTCGGATTCGTCAACGATGATCATGATTTCGAATTGCCCAATGGACGTGAATTATCTGTGAAAGAAGGAAAAAGAAATTTTATAGTGTGACATTAAAATCAGACTAATTGTGGCTATTCATGTAGAAGCAGGGGGGAAGCGGTTGATTCGTTCATAATTCTAGTTAGTGCCGGAACATAATGGCTGAAGCTAGACGGAGCAAACTCAGGCGACGACTTGATGAACTCCACGGGTCTTGAACTATAAAGCATGTTAACGGGTATTTGATATATTGGTCAAGGAAGCTGTTCCAGATTGTAAAGCAGCGTCGCCGTCGTCGTAAACTTAAATCTGATGTCAAGGCAAAACCCTGAATCGATATCCTCTGGGTTTCTTTGGAGAGTACATGCTTAGAATTTAGGCTGTGGTGGTTGTGACATGGCGTACTTAATTCGAAACCTTAGAAGCGTTCGTTTTGTAGAAAATATTTTTGCTTCTGGTCGTCCTTCCTATGGTTTCTTGGCAAAATGACACGATGAGAAGGAAACAATAGGAGGTCCACATGGGATACTTCTTGTGCAGAGAAATGTAAACACTGACGCGAGAGGAATGGGAATGCGCGTATATGCAAATTGAGAAAACTTGTAACGTTTAAGTGAATTACATTTACAAGTTTAATGATCGCAAGGTTGGGTTTTAAACACATCGCATCTCGTCATCCCACGCATCGGATGAAGTGATGAAGCTTCATAGAAAGTTAACGAAGTAAAAACTATATAGGGCCAATCAGGACTTATTTTGTAACCAAAACTCGATTAATTTGGAAGTTATCATTCAGATCACGAACCCTCATCACTACCATCATCACCGACCTGTAACTCCCTTTGTCTCCCTTGACCTTAAAGAGGAACAACTACTCTTTAATTCATGTTTACGCTCCTCAATTACTAATTGATGGACACATAATTTAATTTATATGAGTCCCATAATCAACCCGGGTATAAGGAAGGACGTGTACGGCGAGACCTAGAATACAGCGGATGAAATTAAAGCCGGATGATGAGTCAAGGGAGGAAGCATTAATTCTAACTCGGATTTGATTACGTGACGACGTTGCAGGAGCGTGAGAATCAGCGATGCGCTCGACGACGTCGTCGCCCTCTTCACTTCCTTTTTGACGGGGAATATTAAAGTCCGTATTTCCACGTTGAAAAATACAAGAAGAGCAAATGCTAATTTATTTTTATGTTAAAATATACAAATACACATGGTGTCTGTCATGTACTTTTGTGGAAAGAGAAATTGCCATTCCCAAAAGGCCTCCATTGAAATAAATTAAAACACCCGGCACTCCAAATTTTGCGGTTAAGTGGAGCTTGACATTGTTTCATTTGAGATTCAATGCAATTAGCATATACGGTTAATCAGGGAGTGTTCTTATTAATGTAATAAAAATATTATTCAATTACGGGGTTTGATTTAATCCGAAGGAAGTGCGGTCTCCATTCCTTTTCCGCTTAGGCTCAAACATGAGATGCGTCGAGTGTCGCTGTCACTGGCATGAAGCATAGAATTTTGAACTACTGCCAACTTGGAAAAGTAAGGCAATGGGATAAAAACTTCTTTTAAAATTTCTTTGCCCTTCATCTTCCTTTGGCTGAAAAGGTTTTGCACTAATTTTATTTATTGACTGACACAGTTTGTGCTCTGGGTGGTGCTGCCAAGGCAAAAGTAAATAATAATTTCATTAGGGAGAAATTCATCTTTTTGCAAAAAAAAAAGTTGAAGAATTATTGTAATTGAATATGTCATATCAAGAATCACACGAGCTTGACGTCTCTGTAACAATTGTGTCTTTGTGACTTGTAGGCATTGTTTGGTTTGCCATGTGCTCAGACCAACAATGAAATGTCAATGGAACGTATAAGGGAAAGAACACTTGAAGCCATATATGATCATTTCTGGATTAATATTTTCCCTGAAACTGGTTTCAAGGAGGATTTATTGGATTGATTTGGATTAAATGAGGGATCATTAATTCAACAGTACGACCAAAAACTTAGCAAATTATACAGGAAAACGCTTACGCAAGGGTGGCTCATCATGCAAGGATTCGTCTTTTCTGAAGCGTCAAGAAGCAATTGGATTATGCAGACCCCTCCTGAAAGGTGGTTTCTTGCTCTCAAGCGCGGCCAAATATTTCGCGTTTTTCCGACTTACACGAATGTCGCCGCGGTGTTCTCTGATGCAAAACGGCGGCTTTGAGTTTCTAGAGGACTATCTTATTTGCTTCATATTGTTATTATTGTTAGGAAGTGTTACGTTAAAAAAGCATTCTGAGACCCTCATCTTGCTAAATGCTTCGGAAGGATTTTCCGGACTGAAGCTAAAAATAGAATTTCAAGATCAAAAGTAAAGAACGCCAAATTCTTTCAAGGTTTATGACAGAGATCAAAGTTAAAGATGGGCCACATGTTCTTCAACGACATCCGAAAACATTTGTAATTTTCCAATATATGGAATAACAGAGCTATTCCAAAATCCTTCATCGTCCGATAATTTTAGCATTTTATCCAATTCCAAACCTGAAGTGGAATTAAACTGACGCTTCAATTTCAATTTTGAAGGAACTCCTAAGCGGAAGTGGAGTTATATACACTAGCCATTTGTCTAAACATCAGTGAACTTGACTCCAGTGTGGTACAAACACAAATAAATCATCGCATCGTATGGAATTAGCAAAATGGGAAAATTCCGTCTTGGTTTTCTTCCTCAACGAAGCATTATTCCGGTGGTAGACGAAATAGGAAATTGATTCGTTCTGCTTTTTTGCCAATAAATAATGCCAATAATTGCCATAAGAAAGACAACAATACGAATTGGTCAATTTTCTGGTCGTCACTTGGACGCGTAGTTGACATCAAAAGTGACTCGCATTTCGCACACACTTCCTCTTTCCTCCGTCTCCTCCGTTTAAATAGCTTATCAAAATTAGAGTCGTCGAGCTTCGTTGATTGTTTTGTCAATGAAAGTCAGGATTAGAATCACACCTCAGAATTTTATTCTTAAGGGTACATGAAGGACCATTAACCTTGTGTTGAATCTCTCTTTTAATCATGCGTACTTGACCCTAATGGAAATTGTAATTTTAGGATTAAAACCCTCATTATGTAGTGCTTTATTCCCCCCATTTCAAAACCATTGACAAAACAATTATCGCAGGAAACAATATTACGCATATGGCTCGGGGGACTCTCCATTTTGACTAAATGTCACCTTCTCCTAATTAGTAACGTGTTTATAAAAACCAAAGTGGCAAAGGGCTAAAGCAAGCGTCATCCTTTCGTCACGTAAATTACAACTTCCCTGACAGAGCAATAAAGCATCAGCCTATAAATACAATCCCATTGTTTCAACTGATGCCGGAAGTCTGCATTAAAGACTAAATTAAATTAAAATTAAGAAAATGTGGGAGAGATAATTTAGAGATAATTGTTTAAAGCCACTTGGCTTGTCCAAAGTGTGTGACTTTGAAAGAGAAAACAAATTAAAAATAGGGATGTTGGAAATGAGCTTTAAGCATGTCACAGATGCCGACTAAGATGATCCAAATAAATATTAAAAGAAAAAAAGAAAATCAACCGGAAGTCTCACCTTTCTGTATAACAGTACTTTTCACTGTTTGCCTCTTGTTCTTCGTTTGTTTTAAAAAATTTGGACAGCAGTGGCAATGTTTGTGAGATGACGCGTCGTCAGTTACTGTTTGGTATGAAGGGAAATGTCCGAGAGAAATGTCGCCACACAAAACCTCTTGTCGCTTGTCGTAATTTGAGACTTTCCGTATGCTACTTGAAAGGCCGTCGAAGAGCGTCGTCGTATGTTGAATTTAAAGATGTGAATTGAGCACTTGACAAAGTTATTATATTTTATTTTCAGGAAATCATCATCCCCCTGCCCAATCAACACACCCAATTGTCTCAACCACTTAACCCTGACTCCTTTCCTTTCTTCTTCAACACCTGTGCTCCAAGCTGAATCGTGCCTTTGAATTTAATTAAGAAAAATTAAGTTCATCGGCGTAGCTCTCCTATTACGTACTTCTTCACTCTTCGATTTTCCTAGGGATGATATGATGCTCTCTCAATGAAAACCCAGTCGATGTCGCCGCCTTCAAGAAGTAGCGGCGGTGCTATCGACGTGTTGTGGGAAATGTCTACTACAAGAGCGACACTCTAAAAATAAAAGTGGCACGATCTGGCGCCTCACAAATCTTGAATTAATTTGATCGTTTTGATTCAAGACAGATTTGGCTGGGACGACCGTTGTTGTTGTATGGTCTCGTTTTCAAATAGATTGCAGCGTCGTTGGATTTTTGCAGCAGTTGTTGAATAATTGGGTACTTTAGAACCTTCCGTCACTACTGAGGGTTGGAGTGGAAGTAAGCTTCTGAAGGAGCTGACACGGAGACTAGACCAGCCTCACTCCTCCGGGAGGTTTGAAAGTGGGAGGATAATAATGTCGCCTGACGTTCTTGTAAAGAAGCTCAATTTGCTTCTGCAGTCCTGGTCGAATGTCAGGATTTTATCATATCACTACACTCCTCATTACACTAGGATTTGGAATCGTTGGTGACTGCTGCTGCTAGCAGTGAAGCTTGCCATGGCTTTGGAAAAATCCTCAGGAGCCATTTCCCACACACATCCAAAGTCTTTTAGGATGAGAGCCCAAGCAAGACGATTTTTATTTGGGAATTGGCCATTTTATTTGGCGATGTGTCTATCCTAACGAGATTTCCATGCATCCAGATTTAAAGTAAAGGTTGTGCCTCGCACGTTTCTTTAGAGGCTTCATCTTCTGCCTTTAGAGTTTCCTCATTAGCAGGCAATGAAGGAAATATTGTGAACGGGGAGGCTTTGGTGATGCCAAAATTAGAAACAACCCCGAATATTTCCAGCCCAGGAGTGAGATGGTTATGGAGGAATTTGCAAAAATAATTTGGCAAAACACAGGAGCAGTGGTGGTGTTTAGAATTCCTGGTGATTATGACCGGAAATGACATACTGGGCAGATGGACAATGAGTAGAGGTGACAGAAAAGTTCACCCACAATAAGTCACGCATGATGTGGGCCGCCACACGTCAAAACAACTGTTTTTTCGGTCGCCGTGATACCAGGTTTCCTGTCAATTGTCGGGTGAATGTACGGGAGACTTTCGTTCATGAATTAAAGATTTGATTTACTTCCGTTTTCTCTTGGACGCATCTGCATTTTTCATGAGTAAAAAGTAATTGCGGTAATGTCAACTTAAGCGCGTAAAGCCTTTCCAAATGTAAAGGAGCTTATAAAGACCACAATGGACCACTAACGACCACGCATGATCTTTTTAGTGGTCCATTGTGAATCTCGACACATGTTTCTGATTCCACGGCATTAAGCAAGAGCGGAAGAAACCCGGGATTCCATCGCATTTTACGCAAGGGCAACAACTGTTGGATTTTGAACCATGTCCGGGTTGCCAAACATTAAAAAGAAACAGACACGGAACCAGAGGCTCACGACTGTGTAGGTTGCGCTGGATTCATTGACACGGGCCAACTACACACCCATCCCATTGAGTCCTGATCGAGGTGTTTGTGCCAAAATAGTTATTAAAATGGAAGTGATGGAATACAACGCGTTTACCTGCGTCTATTAAAAACAATGAATAACATTCCAAACCCGTGTCAAAACTCCGAAAATAAAACTACACAAGAAGTTCCGGTAATAAAGATAATGACCGACTGAAATTAGCCGTGATGCAACTTCCAACAACTAGAACTTCAACAAGAATACTATCACAAAACGGTTAAAACATGAACCCAGTGGAAATAAAATTAGAGCACTTACTTTCCTTGACGAAGCTCCTGGACTTACTGATTTATTTAAGATCAAAAGCCTTCGAAAAGAAGTACCAAATAAAGTAAAACGAAGTCCAACTTAACGGTAGGATTTTTGGTAGCGAGCACGTGCACCCGGACCACCAAACTTCTTCGGCTCGCATCGTCGAGGATCAGCGACCAAAAGACTCCTGTCATACTGAGCCAAGATGTCTTTGATTTCCTTCTTGGAAGTCTCATCCACGTCTACAAAAATCAGCATGAATAACAATCATTATTATACTGACACTGACACATTTAAAGAGTAAAATTCAACTTACACTTCTGGTAGTATGCAACCAAAGACTTGGAAATGGCCTGTCGGATTGCATAGATTTGTGCCACATGACCACCGCCCTTCACTCGAACTCGGATATCTACATCTTGGAATCGCTCCTGCAAAAATAATAAAATCACAATTACCCATGCCCATGACATTTTAACTTCATAATACTGATCTTACCTTGCCAAGCAAATGAATTGGTTCCATTAGCTTAAACTGCAGAATACGGGGTTCCACAAGTTCCAACGGCCGACCATTGACTTTGATTAATCCCCTTCCATTCTTGCAGTATGCAACTGCCGTAGCCGTTTTCTACAAAAAAGCAAAAACAAAAGCACCATTTCTGATTAGTTCATTGAAGTTACGTAATAGTGATGGTACCAGTACATGACAAAGGTTATTTGGGTATAATTTAGTAATACAGAAGAAATTGTGACCGGCATTAGAAAAATGGTACAGCATTGTAAAATGGTATTTTAGAGCGAGTAGTTTCAGTATTGTTGTATTTTGTTACCTTCCTTCCGAAGACTTGAACCGACTGGACAAGATCCCTGGACATGTTGAGGTTGATTTGCAATTAGTGACTATTGAAGACTAATTACTGAGCCCTTGTGTGTGAGAAACCTCAGGATTGAACGGAGTGGAGGCCAGAAAGAAATGACACGGCAAGGCATGGATCCAAGGGAGGCCAGATGGAGACACATCCACTCAACTTAACATATTCCACACCACAGCCACAAACACAGAAAACACAACAGAAATATGGCAAGTCGGGTTTTCCCGAAAGTCGGGAGGTGGAAAAAGACCGGGATTTAAAAATTTGAAACCTCGTGTGAATCCCCAACACCCCCGAAGAATCAACCGTCCGTCGGTCCGTCCCCAGAATACAAAAACAGTCTGGTGCAGTCACGGCAGTGGCCGAGTCGCAGACTCAAATGTCGCAGCATCGCGGCATATAGCGACTGGACTCGACATTACAATAGATTTGGTGATAAACAATATTTCAATGCTTTCATTACCTGGTTTTTGTCAAAAATTAAAAATTAAAATTCATCTTTATATGCACTTAACTATTGGGAAAAGTTTAGTAGTCAAAAGTGGTAGAATTCAGCATCGCATCTCATTATAAACTTCGAACCCTGTAGCCTAAGGATCCCACGCCAATTGAATTTTCAAAATTTTGAACTTTGACCTTTTGCTACTTTTGATCCAGACTACTGAGATTGAATTGAATTATATTAAAATTATATTTATATTGAAAATTGAATGTACATATAAAAAATAAGTTCAATGGAGTGTTTCAGGCTGAAAGTTTCGCCTGAAATTGTGCTATAACACTAAAGTCAGTAATTCACAGTAGAAAGTATAAGTTTTAAGCCAACGATTTCACGCAGCAGACACTTTTTAAAAAAAAATTTTTTAAAAATGTCATGGACTTGTCGCCATGTAGGGAAGCCCGTTCTCCCTTATGTTGCGACTACACCAGACTGTAGCAGATTCCTTTTAATTTCTCATCTCAAGGCATGCTGTTGTTCGACCTGTAGCCAATTTAGACCCCCTTAATTTTAACTCTTTTGTTACCTTCTTATTTTTACCCCTTTTGATTCTACTTTGCTAAAAAAGTGTCTTGACTTGACTCCTTGACGGAGGGTGTTATTCCTCACCCTGAGCTATCCCCTTCCTTTGTCCAGCAGGGGTCCAATTGTCACCCACATATTTTATCCTTACTAGCTCTGTCACCCTCGGTTGCTAAAATGGGTACAGCGAATTCAGTCTTCACCAGGGATTCAGACACAACAGGGATATCCGTATCAACAAGCGACACTAGCTTCTTCACCATGTCAGTAACCTCAGAATCATTGTCAAGCAGCAATTCAGTTTGCCCTTCACCCGTCGCTTCGCGAGCCGCTGCTGCCGGAGGTTTCGGTACCACCGATGGATTTAAGGCCCTTGGACTCAGTCCCTTCATGATCTCGCGTTGTAAGGATCTTGGTAAGCTACAAGTCAATTGAAGGAATTTCTTAGCTTCTACTATTGCTTCTATTAGCTGGGTTTATGTGGGCTTTTTTCCAGGATTTACATCCCCTTCCGGAGTGCAGGCGGCCTGTATCCCCGCCGTCTTTGCTGGGGACAATGTCATTGCTAACTCACCGACTGGCACTGGAAAGACTCTGACATTTGCAATCCCGATTGTCCAACGTTGTAATGTGGATCCGCACCCGGGATATTGCCTTGTGCTCACCCCAACGAGGGAATTGGCGGCTCAGATTGCGGACCAGTTCCGCTCAATTAGTGGCTCGGGTCCGAGTGTCTGCTGCGTCATTGGTGGCATAGATTTTCAAGTCCAGTCAAAGGAGCTTCAGGAACGTCCTCTGCATGTGATTGCCACTCCAGGGAGGTATGGCGATCCTTCTTACTTTCAGTAGTTGTGGTTTTAATTTAATAGGATATCTTTTTATAGACTTGCTGATCAATTTGAATCGAACAAATTGGAAACGAAGGCTTTATTTCGGAATCTCAAGTATTTGGTCATTGACGAAGCTGACAGGGTTTTGGGAGGAAGCCTTGATCACCAGCTCAAAGTAATCATGGAGAATATTCCTTCAAAGGGAAAGCAAATCTTATTCTTCAGCGCTACCATGACTGATGACCTACGGGTTTTGGCAAAGGCAATGTCCGCTGCAAAGGAGGTGAGTGGAGTCTCAAGTTTTTCAGACAGCTATCAATTTACTAGTCTAAACAATAATTTTATGGTTGACATTCCAGCCCTTTGTCTATGACTACTTTGGCGATAAGCCAGGAGAACTGGTTATTGACCGGACCATTAAGCAACAGTTTGTCTTCTGCCCTACAGACTACAAAGATGGCTATTTCATTGAGCTGTTGCGTATGATCAAAGCAGAAGAAGTGGATAAAGTCAATTCCATGATTATCTTTGCACCAACATGCAAGTATGTCTTCAACACCACAACAGCCCATATTGAAAATTGAATCGAGGATTTTAATTGATTTATTTAAATCGAATTTCACAGGGATTGCAACATTTTGAGTGGGGTGATGCGCGAACTCAAGTTCAAGAACGCGGTGCTTCACTCTCATATGAAGCAAAAGGAACGTACGGACACACTGACTCTTTTTAAGTCTAGACAAATAACTACTCTGATTGCCACAGATGTTGCAAGCCGAGGTAGAGCACAACAAATTGCCCATTTCTCAAAAGTAAAATGAAACCCTCAACGTTTGTCTAATTTTAGGATTGGACATTCAAACTGTTGATCTCGTTATCAATTACCATGTTCCTTTTGCTGCTGACTACATTCACCGAATTGGACGAGCCGGTCGTATGGGTCAAAAGGGATGGGCGATTACCTTCGTTACCAGGCGTGACGTCCCACTGGTTCGTGCAATCGAGACTGGTATTGAGGAGAAGCTCACGGAGTTGAAAATTGACGGTAAGCCATAAGTATTTATCCTTCCTCTGTCTAACTGTTGTCAATTTCAGAACGTAAAGTGCTTGTGCTTTTGAATGAAATCAATGCTACCCGGCGGGCAGTGATGCTTCGCTTGGGTGATGATCCCCACGATGAGAGGATGAGAATCTACCAGCGCAAACGGGACATTATGGATGGCTTGGAGAACGGGGCTGACAGCTCAAGCGAGGATGACGTCTCTCTCCAGGCGCTCAATGGTCGTCGCAAGCCAAAACGTACTCGACTTGATTCACCATAAACTGGTCATTTGAGACGTGCGTTAACTCTTCTCTCCTTTGAACAGGTACCCAGAAGAAGTGAACCCAACAGACTTCGCTACCTGTTCATGTTCAAATGATAAAACTTATTTTTATTCCATTCTTATCTAATCACTGTCCACATTCTGTGAGAAAGTAAAATGAAATTGGAATATTGAGAATGGGAATAATGAGTAAATGAATTCTTACGTCACCAGTATTTTCTTGGGGTTTGGTTTCATTTGAATTTTCTGATATTCTCCAGTTTTTGATTGAGCTGCACAGCATTCGTTCCACTTTCAAATTGTAATTGCAACCATTTATTATTTTTCGAATCATTGCCCTTTTGCACTCAACTTGTAATCAATTATTCGAAAAAATATATAACTGGTTGGCTTTAATCGATCAAATCTTGAATCAAAAGTCTTGAGACTGGTTCTAATTCTGGAAGGAGAGCGAATTTAATCACTGGACTTCCTGGGCAACATTCATCAACAATGCTCTCACTAGCCATGCTTGCTGGCAAAATTTCCAAATGAAACACCTGGGAAAACAATGTTCTTTTAGTTTAGTCTGTTCTACAACAATGTTGCCTTCAATTTTCAAACTTACATCCAGTGTTCTCTTGAAATATTCTCGACTCAGGCTCAGTAGCTTTTCTTCATTGAAATCAACACCTGTTTGAAGCCCCTCCTTCAGTCCGAATTCAGCTACCCGCTCAAGGAGTCTCTGGACGAAGGGCATAATCTTCTTCTGATACCTCTGCAGGGACTTGTCCTTTGCAAATTCAACAGCAAGCTTGTTCTTGTCAATTTCCTGGGTTTGCTCGAATTCGGAAGCGAGGCGGTTCAAAACGGTTCTCTGCCATACGGGATATGAAGTAGCATTATAGATCGACGCCATTTCTGGTTTCTTCTCAGGAATGAGTTTCCCATTCTTCTTCTTCCCCTTCATATAGGTTGCGAGGCGTATACGAAAATTATGGGCGTTGTTTACAACATAATTCCCTTTGATGATTGCTAGCTCCTTTGGCGCTGGAACCGTAGGCCATCCAGCTACAAAAATGGAGTTTTCCTAAGAAAAAATAAGCAATTGGTCAGTTTGGTAAATTATGGTTAAAAGAAACGGTTACGTGATCCTTACCTTTTTCAGAATATTTCTCCAGATGTGTTCTGACACGTGAGGACAGATTGGAGCCAAAATCCGTGCTTGCAATTCGACAAAAGTGACCACGAGGTCCCGTCGCATCAAACTCGGACCTACAAGCTCACGGTAGGTATCACGAGCCAACTGCATCTCAAAAAGGCTAGTCTTCAAGGCCTCTTTGAGTTCAGCTTTCTCATAATTCTCCTGCGACTGGTGAACCAACTGATACATGCAGCTGAAAACAGAAGAATGTTTTAGTATAAGGTCTCTAAATTATTTCCTACAATTGTTTACTTGAGAAAGTAGCTATCCTGGTACTTGCATTTCCTCTCTTCTTTCATTGCGTCTGTAACTACGGTCGCAGCAGGTTCTATAATTTCTTCTTCTGTTTCTTCTTGTCCTTCCGGTTCAGGACGGAGTGAGTCGAGGTTCCCCATGATTTCCTTGGTCCATTCAATTAAATTATAGAGACGCAGAATAGCTGAATCAGCTACCGAGAGGACGAAGTTGGCATCGTCAATGGAATCTCCTGAGTCAGCTAAGCCAATGCGCATAGCATCCGCCCCAAACAAATTCAAAGCATCAGTCAGGGTCATGAAATTCCCAGTGGATTTCGACATCTGGGAATTAAAAAGGTGAAGGCAAGTGTTTAAGAATCCATTTAGCTTCAGCTGATTCTGACCTTTTCCGAGTTGAGCAATAGATGACCATTCGCTCGGATTCCTTTTGGCCATTTGTCGGCATCCTGAGGCCACATGGCAATGTGATTGTAGATGTAGTACGTCAAGTGATTCTGGACCAAATCTTTTCCAGAAGTTCGCAAATCCACCGGATACCAGAACTGGAACTCTTGACGAGCTTTCTCCAAAATTGCTTTGTCAATTTTTGACTTAGCAGGATACTTTGCCTCAGTGAAAAAGATGTAGTCCCAAACTTCGTTAGTCAGTAATTTCGCGCTGAATAAGAAAAAAAATTTGTAACGAGGCGAATCAATATATAGTGTCGTCTCTAAAACTTACGGAACTGGTCCTTCGACCTGGAATAAGCCGTCGCCCTGGAGAATATGCTTCACAGTATAAAATGCCATGTAAATCGTAGAGTCCGAGAGGGATTCAATGAGCCAACTCTCGTCGAAGGGAAGACGAGTACCCAGCCCATACATTCGGGAACAAGCATGCTCCCTGAGCCAGTCCAGAGTTGCTTCAAAGTTCTTTTTGACTTCGTCGTGGTAGACATTTATGGTGTCCAGGGCACTTCTTGCCAAATTCTTCCACTCAGGGTTTCCATAGTCCATGTACCACTGGTCACATAGAGCAACCACACACTCGTCACCACTCCTATTTAAAAGTGACAAAGATAAAATTAGTCACAAAAATATATCAGTTTTCACAAAATTGATCTAACCGAGAAATGATGGGCTTTTCAGGTTCGTAATAGATAATCGCATCTCCTGACCGAATGAGGTCTTCTTGCACGCTTTTCTTAATGTCTTGGACTCGTTTCCCAGCGTAAGGACCAGCTACCATGACACCTTCGTAAAATCCGCGGAGGTAAACCTTTTCTTTTGCTTCTCGCAACTTCTCTGTATCATTTTGACTTTGGATCTTCATTTCCTGACACACGGTTACAGCAGCCATGTCTCCAAGATCGGGGATGGTAAGAACGGGGATCTACGTATATATGAAACATAATGACAACTAAATGAACCATTATTATATTTAGTCCAATGATACTTACCGGTTCATAAGGGTAAACCATTTCATCCGTAATGCCGAATTTTTCTCTAAGAGGTTTCTTGTTTTTCAAGTCAGTCAATGCAGCATAATCATCAGGAGAGTCGGATGGAACAGACGTCACGATACCAGTGCCTTTTGATTCCTTGATCGTCATCATAGGGAGAGCATAAATGGTAGAGTAAGACGTCAACGGAGCTTTCAACGCAGCGCCAATGAGCTGTCGTCCTTGGAGAACTGCAAGAGGAGCTTGGTTCCCGTCTAAGATATTCTGACATCCCATGTTCCGGAAGCATTGTGCAGTCCCAATGTAGATATCACCAGAATTGGTATTCCTCATATGATAGTTGTGGTCAGGATGCACCCAACAATTGGTCTGGCCATACCTATTCCAATAATAGATAAAATCAGTTTTCACATTTAATTTGAGAAGAATTCTTCGAAACTTACATCGTCTCAGGTCTCAAAGTGGCGCAAATGAGAAAGACTTTATCCTTCTCGGAAAGATTCTCAGGGAATCCTTGTGGATAAGGTTTCTGGACTTCCAACTTGATCAAAGTATAATCCTGAGGTCCAACGCCTTCCCCAGTTGAACGATCATGATCCATGCAAACCTGTCCATCTTGAATACTGTAAATGGAGTATCTCTTCCCAAAATCGATCTTGCCTCTGGCCTTTAGAGTAGTAAATTGCCAGCGGACAAAGCTATCATAGTACGGGTTGGCATCTGTTGTGATGAACGATCGCCTCCAGTCCACCTACAACCGGAAATAAGAAAATACCGATCAAATCATCAACATCAAAAATCAAACTATACTTACAAATATCCCCATCCTCTTCAAATCCTCAACAGCCAAAGGAGGAAAGTACTGAAGCCAGTGACTCGGATCCGAAAACGCCGGGATTTCCTCGTCCGTGAGTCCGATGCTCTTCATGATGTCCCACTGGTGCAAGGCTCCGCCAGCCTTTGCCACAGCCTTGCTCTTCTTCCCCTTTGATTTATCCTTGATAACCACGTCCGACTCTGATTCGTCAATAGATGCAGTAGACTGGGCCTCGTCCAAGAATTGAGGCGGGTTTCCATAGTCTTGGATCTCTCGACTGAGCCTATCCGCACAGGCCTTGATAGGCATTCCAGTACAATGGAAGCCAAAAGGAAAGAGTACTTCGAATCCTTGCATCTTCTTATAGCGTGCCATGAATTCACATTTGGACAAGGAGAAGGTATGTCCCAGATGAAGTTTCCCGTTCATGTAAGGATAAGGGAAGCAGGTGTAGAATTTCTTCTTATCCTTTTGACCTCCACTGCCATTCCCTTGACCCAGCTTTTCTTCTTCCCATTGCTTTTGAACTTGTTGCTCAATTGCCCTCAATGTCTCCAACTTTAGGTTACTCTTCCGCTCCATGGCCATGGTGGCTACTCCTAAGGTCACACCTAAGGTTATGTTGTTTCACACAGTTAATTAAATTGACAATTAAATTGACAACCAACCGGTGGTGACAGGATGGACGAAAGTGTGCTCCTGGCTCCTCAAAAATTCACTCCACTCGCTCAAATCACCGGAAAAAAACCGACGACAACTGCAGACTTGGGCAAGGAATTTTCATTCTAAAAAAACTTGTTTGTATCATTCTCAATTAATTTGGAAAAGGATCCTTGACAACACATCAATTAATGCAATTATTCAGTCATTTGCCTAATCTTTGGTGTGCTGTTGGGATTTTTGCAGTGGAAATAAAAAGTCAGGGAAAGTAGGCTGGAGAGAGTCCAGAATCTCCAGAATCGGACGCTGACAAACTGATCAATTTATGTCTGCAGTTCGTTCAATCTCAAGACCGTCGAAGGCATTAAAAAATGAATGAAAATCCAGAGATATCTACGAAGTTGGCCAGTTTCAGCAACAAGAATCCACACTGGACATTCTCACCCGTTGGTCGGTTGGTCCAACTCCCTTTCAATCACTCTCAGTAATCCGTCAATTCAAGCGGAATTGAAATGATCTGCGTCTTATGCATTGTCATCCGAGTATTCCTCATTCTTTGGCACAAGGACATTCAGCCATTTATCCTGCGATACTGGAACCAATTTGGACTCCTCGACAACGATTCCAGCAGGATTTTGTCAATCTTTTGAGAATCTTCAATGTGTCTCACTCCGAATGCACCCTATGAAAAAGAACGTGGAGCTAAACTAGACTGTTGGAATAATGTAAAATCAGTTTAGATTAGAAACCTGGAACGCTAGAGTTGTAACCTCCTGCATGTGTCCACGATACTTGAAAATGCTAAAAGTATACACGTCGTTTTTATTTATTTTCCCACTTCAAAGGAATATTCTTTTTTGATTTTTTTTTAGAATCTCATCAAGCTCTGCTAATCCGGACGGTTTGCAATCATCGCGTCTTTCAACTTGACGTCAAAGAATGTCAAAGAATGTTGGATTTGAGAATGACAATAAAAATATAAGTAGTAATCTATAATCCCACTGGCATCGCTCCATATCCTTCTACCTCCGTACTTTTGATATTAAATATTCGTAGAAGTGGATGTATTCGGAAGATTATAATGCTTGCTATAATTTCCAATACTCTGGCAATCATTTGAATAATTGATTTTTGGGACTTTCTCTCCTGAATTTTTCGGAATTGGGCCTTTACCAGTAGTTCAGGGTAATCATATGAGAAAGAAACTTTACATTGAAATTACCATATTCATCTGCCACTATATAATACCCGACTCTTTTGTTTTTCTTTTGGAATTTATTTGGGAGGAAAATCACTGTCACTGTTCCAGGATGTGTAACTGCGTTTGAATTCATCTTTGGCATGTGGATTCCACTTGTTTGAACATTCGTATGGATATGTCGTCTGGTCTTGTGTACCTTCTCTTAGGAAATGCCAAGTTTTCATTCAATATCCAAGAGATATACCACTCATGCATATTTCAAGAGAAAGTCTGCTTTCTCTTTCTTCTTTTCTTACTACCATCCATGTCACTCACTTCATTCAATCTAACCTGGGTAAATCAT
Source organism: Pseudachorutes palmiensis (assembly GCA_009869845.1). Taxonomy (NCBI): domain Eukaryota; kingdom Metazoa; phylum Arthropoda; class Collembola; order Poduromorpha; family Neanuridae; genus Pseudachorutes; species Pseudachorutes palmiensis. Next base: position 164,768 of record VNWY01000005.1, on the reverse strand, counting down.
TAGTGTAACTGAAGATATATACCAAGATATACCCAGGGTATCCAACTCAAGTATCCAAGTTGAAGGATTGCCAGAAGGAGGTTTGATTAAATTAATAATCCGGATGGCTTATCGTTTTCTCCATGAGAGTAAAATTAATTTTCTCTTCAAATCCTCAAGTATAGCTAATTTGCATGCTGCTTGGAACACAAAAGGCGTTTACGGACTTGAACAAACAGTTCTACACGTGTGCGGAAGGCTCTGATGATTATTCTTTCTTGATTCCCTTTAAATTATCCACCGGCGACTATTTGACCAACTGTCGCTCTATATTCATAGCATATCCGTTTCGGTTAAAATCAAAAGCCTAATTGTACGGGTTTCAAATCCGTGTTATTGGCAGTCAAGGTTGGCAGTATGCGAAAGCTCAGTAATTGAATTTCAAATCGAATGAACTAAAATTAATAGCTGTAAAGCAGAGCTATAATAGCGTCTATTGAGGCTCAAAAGGACGGAATCAATTTTCATCCCCCTATCCCTATGTAAAGAATCTGAGAGAAACTCGAATGAATGAAAGCGATACTCACATTCATAGGAGCGCTGCCACTAAACTTGCCAGCTTCTCAGTGTCAAATAAAAAAAGACTTTGCGGAGGCGTGTTAGCAAGACTTAATTGCAAAGCGGGATCTTATGCTAGGCTTGTGGATATGGCGTGATTGTTTGGTGGTTGGCTGTTACTCTGGACCAGGTGGTGACGGGTAGGGTTGGAGTCGTCGACGCCGCTGGTGAACTCCACGGATATGTTCCGGGTAGCAGAGCGCTGAGGCCTACGCTGTTCCTCCTTGGGGGTGCTCACCATCTATAAAAGGAGACAGACGACCTGGATCCAGCCTTAAGTTCTCCATCATCAGTTTCCAGATTTAGCCAGGCTCTTCCAAGCTACGTCCAGGCGAGGGGGTACTAAAAACGAAAAGGTCGAGAATCTCCAATTCAAACAACCGCTGTCGGCCATTCCCCTTTCTTTCAATCAAGGCAAAGGGATATTTTCTGTAAAATGAAGCATTGTCGTAACATGGGGTTGATCATATTCGTCTCCGGGTGTTTTGTAATTGCTTCTATGTCATCCGGGGTATTTTCTTACCCAATGCAGGCTGAGGGAGTAAACGAAATACAATTCCAGCGTCCTCAAGAAATCCAGGAAAAGGACTCGGGAAAACAACAATCATCTCTCGACGAATTGAGGTAAATGAAATGTCATCAACTTCTTCTGTTTCAAACTGTCTCCTTGTCCATTTATTTTCTTGTTTTCGGAGATTAATGCTCATCCTCTTGTGTTATTACTTTCTCCAATTTCTATCAACAGAGAAAAGATTATCCCGAGGATCATGTCCACAAATACTACAAACTCATCTCCCGTGAGATCTTAATGCCCTGTAGCAATTATAATCATATCAAGGGAGTAGTAAACGAAGCGTCATCAAACAAGATGAAGCGTCGTCATCACCCACCGTACGCTCAGACTTTACTACCATAGTCGTAATATTGTCAAAGTTAGATAATCCAGGATGGAATCCCTTCTGGGAGATAGCAAAGCGTTACTTTAATAGGACCGATTTAATTTCCCAAAAAACAAGCCAGCATTTACGCTTCCTCAAATGAAGCAGAGCATTCATAAAACCCAAGCTTGTTTATAAATTCTCCAGAGGTTATTGATTTCAGAAGACTTAATTCAAATTCATCTTCCTTGTAGTGCAGAATTACATAGCAATTGGAAAAGGCTTTCGAATTTAGTGATTGAGAGAAATATGGCAAGCTCCGCGGCATTCCTTTTTAGAGCTATGATTATTTGGATTTAAAATGGACAGCTGCTTCCATCATCATCGGCAGATTACTTTTTCCGAGATTACAAAATTCACATCCGATTATTAAAGGACTAAAGGCCTTTCATTTCGGTATTCTTCCTAATCAAAACACGAATTAAGCGAATCGTAAAATCCGTGCTAGGGATTATGCTACTTGAAAATGTATTGAAATATTAAATATGCATTAGTTCCACTCTAGCTGGTTTAAATAATCAAACATTTTATGTTCCGCTGACCCAATGGAAGTGTGGGAATTTGGGCATTAAGAGGGAAGACATGTTGACTCAGATCCACTATGACACTGTATGCGAATTTGGACTTTCTATTCGGAATAACGGTCAAGAAGTAAATGACATGTGACACTAAAGGTGTCAAGAGTTGTCCTAATTTAATAAGCTCTATGCACGCAATAATGGTATCAGAATGGACCAAAGGAAATTGAGTTAATTCCACGAATCCCACGAGTTTCTATGCAAGGAGTCCTGCTGCGAGTTCCTCCAAGTCTTTCTTTTTTATTTTCAAAGGAGACAGTGACTTTCACCCTGTCAATTTCTTTTTCGTTTTGCCACAACCCTCATCCACCGGAAACCTTTTTTCAATTTTGGCATCTCTTTATCCTCCTCCTTTCAAATTGACAAGAGGTTCAGAAGAAGCTTCAAGGCTTTTCCTTGGACCCTTTGAAAAAGCACTGAATCATGTCCACGAGCAGAGAAAGTTGCTAAGCTTGATATGACTGATTGTTCTGATGAAGAGCTTTTGACTTTCTCCACAGAATGCGGCTCTACCTTCTGTCATGGCTTCAAAGCTTATCTCAAGATCCAGCCCTCAACGAAAGGATAAAGTAAGTCCTCTCTGTATAATTTTTATTTTCTCCACTTTCTTTTACCCTGTCTCACCTTCAACTTGTCACGAGTCACTTGTCAAACTCTTCATTTGTCACCATGGGGCATGTCTTACTGCCAAATGGCACGTAGCAGGCAGCCTTTGAAAAAATAAATCGACAAGTAATTACATCTTCGTCTAAACTATTGCCTCATACACTCTGGACGACTGAAGACCCGTCAACAGTTTTTGACTGGTGGGGTAACGTCCTTGGGTCTAACCATTAGTCATTTATATTTTAATTTTTCCAAGCTTAAATAACCTGTCGGATGCTTGTCAAAAATTTTGTTGACAACAAAGACATCAACTTCAGCTTAAATTATGTATGTACTTCCCCCAAATAAAGTTTCATAAGTTTCATTCTTGATTTCGAAAACTGAAGTTTGCTTGATTCGTTAATTACTCCTGATAAATCTTAGTCTCCTGACTCGACATTTTAGTTTATACAGTGGCATATGCATTTCTGCGATTAAAAGGAAATTCACATGAAATATGGCAATATAGGTCTTTGATGTTTCGAATCAATCTTTCATGATGCGCCTCTGTTCATGGAATAATGTCAAAGTCAAATCACCTCTAAATAACATTCTTCGAGACCACTCCTGGTTTTGATAATGACAGTCAACTTTGGAGTAATTAATTACCCTGAGTTGACAGCATTATTGCCTCTCGAAAGGGGTAACGTTACAGCATTGGGATGTGCGTCATATTCTACATTATTGGGCTTAGCAATTTATACTTTAACCATCGTTGGTTCTAAATCATTTAACGTCTAACTTTATACAAACAGGCCATTAGAAAACCCGTTCAACTAATCAGAACTTTCCACGGACGCCAAAAAATCATGCCACTCAAAAAGCCAAAGAAAAAGTTCGTAAAAGTTAACGTGCTGAGAAGCCTTAATGATGAATAAGAAAGTGAATGGGAGAAATATTCTTGGATTGAACTGCGGATATTATTTCCAAGAAGAAATGAACGCATGAAAGATGTTTTTGAACGCATTGTTTTAATGGTCAGAGGCATAACCCGCACTTGATCCATTTATTTGACACGCTGACCTGCTATTGCATGAATAATGTTTTCTCCTGGATCCATATAGCAAAAATCCCCAGCCCTAATTCAATGCCTTTATTACTCGAGGCAGGTTCGAAGAGATGATAGATCGTAAGTGGATCGTAAGTGGATCCAAAAGTTGGAGGTCAAGGCTCCTAATTGGACACTAGTCGGGAAAATCCATGAATAAAAACTTCAAAGTAGGAACTGCATGAAATTAATTTTCTGAACTCAACTCAGACAAATCAAATCCGAAAAATCTCCTCTCAGAAAATTTATTTTCTACACTTCATATTCTTCATTATATTCCCGTGTGCGAATGTTTGCACACTGACACTTTGATTGAATTTTACAATAAAGTATAATTGGAACGTTGAAAAAATTGGAGATCTATCCCAAAAAGCGCAGTCGAGTGATTTCTTTAGATGAAAACGAGGGTTTCCGCATTCACATTTCCTTCATCACTTTCTCCACTTTCTCGGAAATCTCTTCCGATGAAAGGAGTGACTCAGGTGCTTTCCTATTGAAAGTGACAAACAATTTATTTCTTCTTCTCTTCATCTGGAGTGTCCAAGAATGTCCGAATTCAGAATCGATTCCAAAATCCTTATTTCCATGATCGGCTTCTACGTCCTTCAAGAACCCTGCCGCGTGTCTGACATTAGGCAATACAGAATTCATTGTTAAACGCGTGAAGAATGGAGAGAGACCTTGACGATTCAGTGGCATGGAGTGTCACAATGAATGGCGTCGTGAACGAATGACGTTAGCAGACTTTGGAATTGTCTCCATCATCATGTCACCCTTGTTTTGAATTCCGGATTTTTATCGATGTTTAAAAGCAAACATTATTGTGGCTTACTAACAAAATACTTGTTTCCTTCCGCCAATTTTACGCGAATGAATTATTCAGCCATTGACAAACACTTAAGGAAAGCTTTCACCCTAAAAATCCCATCCTTTATCTTCACCGTGTCATCAAGTTGAATTGGACGATAAAAACAAGTTATTAAAACACTCTGCCCAGGCCACGGTCCCTTAACTTTAGTTTGACGTCCTTGCATTGAACTAATCTGTTTATTGGAAACTTTGAATTTATAGGGCGAAGCGGACATGTTTTGTGAATGCGGGGCTGTCACACTCGTGTGACTACAAAAACGCGTTGGCGGCTGTGGACGAAGGACGGTTCTTCACATCTGACCAATCTCCAGGAAAGAAGTAAATGAATGGCCACTTCAAAGTGTATAACGAATAATTCTGTAATCGTAATTTGGAGTGAGCAAATCAAGTTGTTACACACAATCATTTACTGCTTAGTTATTCATTAGCGTGGGATTTTAGTTTAAGAACAGTGATAGGCTCTATAGTTTAATTAGGTTTTAGGAGAGTTCATTTGGTGGAGTCATCGATTCTTAAACTTCCCTTTTCTCCATGGTGGTGTAGTATAGTTACATTATTATACTTGGATGTGATCCCTGACTTCCCTTAGAGGCAATTCCATTTTAGGGTCATGACTTAAATTCCTTGTGGGCTTTTACTTAGAATATTTCTAGCTCACCGCACGAATGGGAATTGTTAGGGGCAGTTGTCTGTTGGGCTGTGGGGAAAGTTCCAGTGAAAGTTCTATCATGCCAAATGTTAAGGGATGGACCTGAGCATCGTGTTTCCAGCTTATTCATGGAGACTCCTCATCGGTTTTGCTCTCGGGGTGAAAATGATTTCCTTGTAGATGTTACCAGCCTAATGACATGAGAATGGATCTTATATTTTAATGAATTGTACCGTAGCTTAAGTTAGCTAATGGACATTGTTTCAATTGGAAATGTACCAATATTGTAGTCTGCAAAGAGAAACAATAAACACGGAATCCCTTTACACGTAACAAATAAATTATTCACTAAGTTTTCTTAAAACAAAAGTTACAATCCAATCATTGTCTTATTTAGGATCAGGGCAATGCTACAAAAATAGATTGGACGTGTCATTTGTCAGGTGACACATGATATCAATGTATAAGAACCCCATCCTCCTTTCTTGGTCACGGAATAGCACTGGAAACATGACAGAATCCGTATCGCTCTAAACAAAACGATATGCTACCATTGAGTCCAATCTTCAAATCCCTACCGCCATGAACAGCCGCATATGTCGCTTGTTATCTAAGAATCGCACACCCACCATAAGATTAGAGCAGAGGTGTACCATCAGAGCAATTTGATCGTCGTCAACCAGACCGAATGACAAGGGAATTATAGTATTATAGAAGAAGATCGCTACGTTACGGATCGCTTGCTGACGCAGTCACCATTATGATGTCGCCGAGGTAAATGGAAAGCAAACGGGATGACGCTCTTCTTCGTTTAAGTTCTCATAAACAAACTTTCTAAAGGGAAAAGTACACATTTCAGTCACATTTAAAGCATGAGCAATGATTTCCCCGAGGAATTCTTTAGGTAGCATTATTATCCAATGATTGTTGGTTACGCTGTTGTGTGACAATGTATGGACAGTTTGTAACGATTCCTTCCTTCCATGGAACATGGAAATCCCCATTTATTTTCATAGTACAATGATGCATGTAATCGCCCCCAAGCGATCAATCTTGCCGTCATTGTTGTAAGTTCTTCCATGACGCTTATTTCATAGCCATCCATGCACCCTTGGTTTAATTTTATACTACATTGAGGGCTTTTCGTTTTTCTTTTCGTAATGCAAAGTGAAAAATTGTATGCAAATGAATAAAAACATAAACATCAAAACGGAGGATTCTTAATTTACTTCAGAAATGAAATCTCCTGAGAGAATTCACGGAAATGAACTTCAACGTCTCGAGTTTTTAGCCTATAAACCCAAAATATTTATGTTTCTTCGTAGAATTTCAGACGCACTTATATGACCAAAGACTGGTAGTAATTATGATGACACTGGGTTCAAAATGAAGTCCAATTGAGTTCTCCGGCGCAAGCCAACATCTCGCGGAATAGTTTATTTTTACCATGCTGATCTCCGAGCTTGCAGGAATTTTTGCGAGTCCAACTCTAGACGTTGGCGTTGGATCGATAAACAATAGACCAGAGGCGTGCGGACTCGTTTCTAAGCTAAAGTGTCACACACTCCAAGAATGGCAAAGTGTTGACCTATAATTCCTTCGAGTGTGCTCATAATTATATTTTTTGGGTAAGCCTACACTCAGAAAAACTTTGAAAATGTACTTCAGCACATCGATATTCCCTAGTTTCCTCGTAGTTTTAAACTTGTGGTGCTGGTGTTCCAATTTGGTTGTGAATGGCGTTTCCGGAAATCCAGCGGAGGTGACAGGACAATATTTAAATCCCAGTGACCCTGAGTATCTCAAGTCGGACGACAGTGAGGACAACTCGAATGCAAAAATTGAATGTTACGTCTGTTCCTGGAGCGTCATGGGCCGAGGGAATGTTTCGGATCAAAATGTCGACGTTTGCTCAACTGGATCTTTCATAGCCGCTTCCGTCATACGTTGTAAAAATGGCTGTCAAACTGTGTCTTTGAGAAATTCAGAAAAGGAAGGTAAATGAGAGTCGTAATAGTTAATACCAACAGCTTCTCCGGTTCATTCGTGGCTTAAGAAAATAAAAGGTTTCATCGGTAGCAAAAAAAAAGGCGGGCGTGGAGTATTCATTTATTGGTTTTTCGTTTTCTAAAAGCAACCAAGAATAGAAGTGTTTTGCAAACATGGCGGTGAATCTTCTCGTTAAACCACTTTTTAATGGAAGCTTGTTTTTTTATTTACAGAAATTCGTCATTTCTACCGAAACTGTTTGAAGGGCGACGTTGGAAAGGAGCTGGTTGACAGATGCTATAATTCCAAAACCGTGTACGGACTTGAACGAAAATGCGACTGCCTCTCTAATCTTTGCAACTCATCTCCATCCATCACTTCCTTCATTACGATGAATATATTCATCCTCCTCGTCGGCCATTACTACGTCTTCTCTCCATTGGCTGTCGATTCAAATTTATTTGGATAGGCTCCAAAAACCACAAATGCACAAAAAGTATATTTCGTCAATCGCTTCTTTTCCAGATCGATATCATACGTTACAAAGGGACGCTGTCTGCTTAAAGCTCTCTAATAATTCTCATTTCAGCTTCCCATTTTGGTAGTCGTTCTTAATTCCAATGTCTCCGTAAACATTTTCACCCTTGGGACTTAATTGAGTCAACAACATCATCGTCCCAATTCCCATCTTCCTTTGATTAAACACCATAACTTCCAAACTTATAAAACCTAGCGTCTGTGGATGATGTCACCATAGGAAATCAACGGAAGGGCAGATATCCTTCGTTTCATTCTAAACAGGCGTTATTCCAAAGTTGATTTCACAGTTTGATAAGGGAATTGGTGTTGTCGGCACGTATTTGACTTACAACAGTCAACACCAATTTAATAGAAAATCTTTAGTTGGATGTTTAGTTGAATCTTTAGCTACGATTTCAGGGATGTTGATGGCATTGTGGTGTTGTGCAATTTGTAACGTCGTCAGCTAAATCCTGTGTCATGAAAATTATGATGATGGCAGCAAGCATTTAAAATGCGACGCCTACTCATTCACAAAGAGAAAAAATTGGGCAGTGCTAAATCTATGTGTCATTGAGAATTGTTTGTATTAAAGCCAAGGGAAATCCAATTTATCTGAACAAAGGGAAATGGATTTATACATTGAGCCTCTTTGTTCCTACTAATTCGATATAAAAGCTTTACTGCCGTAACTTAATTTCTTGTCAACTTTTTTAGTTTTGGTGGAGACCACCATGTCAACTTTTGTGTCCGAACGTCCACAACCCTTTGTCTTAGCCGGACCAAATTGTGCTTAAAAGCACAAAACCATGACACATGTCTTTTAGCCTTTGTTTACATTGTAGATCTTTGTTTTTAGCAACCTAAGGATAAATAATGCAGAAAATGTAGTTAACAGTTAATCCTCGAAAATGTTAAAAGTTATGTGATGAATGAGATATCTCCATTAAGAAGGGAATGAAGTGGAAAAGTTTGGAAAATCACGAATATGGTTAGGCATTCCGTAGCTCCGTCTATAGTTGAGAGGTGCTAAATTACACAACGGGCTTGTTAAAAGTTGATTAGTAATTATGAATATAATTATGTACAATATATTTAATGCTCCAATCTGTCCAATAAACAACAATGGTGCAAGTATTCTTTCAAAAAATCTTACCTATATAGCTTATTAATGAGAAATTGGGACAACAATTCAGGGTCCTTGGGCTTAGAGAGCCCCTTGGATTATCAATTCTCTTCTTTCCTTTATCCAGTCTTGAAGCATTGTTGGTCCATCTGGCTTCACTCGATAATAATTCTCAGGTGGAGATCCCTCTTCCAACCTTACGAAATAATGCGCGTATCGGTAGCTAATTTGACCCATTCTCATCCGAGCGTGTCTCCGCATTCCTTTCAGGATAAGTCCCCTCCCCACAAAAGACTCGGCTAGAAACAAACCAATTAATTGTAATCCCACTGTAATATGAAAAAAGGATGATTTACTTACCAACCCACAAATTGCTCCGGAATTCGACATTGTGCTTCTTGGAAGCTAGCTCCTGAGCCTCGATTAGAGTTTCTTTGACAAACTTTGCACCCTTACGCTTAATATAGTCAAGTTGTCGGATGGCATCGTCTATCTGCATCCCTCGCACAAGACAAGCGACATACCACAACTTCAATGGACTGTACTTGACATTCGTCTTCATATGGCAGACAAACTGGAAGTAGAAACAATCAGAATAAGCATGATTACTGGGTATACTGATGAGGGTACTTTACAGCAAGGCGTGGAGTCTCTCCTGGTTCTGTCGGTGGGTATACTTGCTTGTTATAAAGTGGCCATGATCGAGGCTGAGTTTCATTCATACCCTTGGCCATGCAAAACCCACTAGTTGAAATCGGACGAAGGGCACCGGTGATGAGAACCTTGTCATGGCGGTGTTGGGACAAGGTACGCAGTACCCCGGACATTGTTGACCAATTCATGCCCTTCAAATGACCTTTGCTCTAATCAAAATCTAAATTAATTTAAAAAGTTATAGAACAAAATAATTTTGAGGAGCGGAAATTAAGTTTTTTTTGCATCGGGTTGGCGCCTCCATGCACCAAAAAACCCTCGTCAGAATTGGGCCCATTTTCCATCAAAACATCAAACTTAAAACCTCCCGTTTTCTTCAATTAATTAACACTTTAAACCTCAATTAATTAGTACAAAAAACTAAAATGCGTATAATGCAATTAGCAAATGAGAAATGAAATGTAGGGATAAAAATGAGTAACGTAATGGGTTCGTAATTTCAAATTCCGCGCTATCTTTGACTAATTTGGCTTTTTGGAAAGGATTGAAAGTTGGGTTTGAATGATGACCTCTGAGGTCACTGATGGTGTCACGTGTCATGTCAATCATTGACAAGAGTGACCGATGACTCTTCTGAGTACAATGGTTTTTAGTTAGATGGAGATATAATTTTTTCCGTATTTTTCGTGAGGTCACTCTCAGGTTTCTTTGCGACGCAGGCAGGTGTTTTTCCAAAGTAATTTCTTACAATTAATCTACAGAAGGAACCATATTTAACCAATTAATTAACAATTAATTGAGATTACAGACTACCCATAGGCTCACTCAAGGGTCAACTAAACACAACCATCTGACTTTCGACACTGTAAGGCTCTTTTATTTTATACAGCTGGACTTCCTCTTATATAATGACGTGTTATTATGGAAATATGGACAACTAGAGCCTTCTCAAACGATACGAATAGCATAATTTTGTAATTGATTTCCAATTAGTTGTTCCACTTTGTATTTATGAGGTTACCCCTTGACTTTAGAGAAGGAATTTAGTAGAAATTAAGATAAGGTCATTGAACCATTATTTATTGGTATTTCATTTACACAGGTGTTCCATGTGACGGCGTTGTTCCTTAGACATCCCCTGCACGTATCAACCCCGTCATCTCGAGACTGCACTTTACTTCAGGATCTTATTCGCCCAGTATCTTATTTTTACGCTAACAATATGTTGAAGTTGTTTTCGTTGAAGCAGCAAAAGAAGGACGGAGAGGCTGCTCCTTCGTCAACGTCTTCGCAGAAAAAGTCATCCCCGGCCCAGCTACGGGTCATGAAAGGTAAATTTTGATGGTTAATTATGTACTTAACAGTCCTGAATAACCGTGTTTTGTGTTTTCCGTAGATTTAAACGAACTGAACTTGCCTAAAACCTGTTCCACTGACTTCCCCGACCCGGATGACATCCTATACTTTAAGCTAACGATAACTCCGGATGAAGGGTTTTACAGAGGAGGGCGTTTCACGTTCAATTTTCGCGTAGGCGGAAATTACCCGCATGAACCACCGAAAGTAAAGTGCGAGACTCAAGTCTACCACCCGAACATTGACTTGGAAGGAAACGTGTGCCTCAATATTTTACGTGAAGACTGGAAACCAGTCCTAACAATCAATTCCATCATTTATGGTCTTCAGTTCCTCTTTTTGGTAAGTTGACCTTATCTATCAGTACATAACCATTCCATTCCAATGTTATACATGCTTTTACACTATATGATTATTTCTTTCATTGCAGGAGCCGAATCCCGAGGATCCTTTGAACAAAGAGGCAGCTGATGTACTACAATCGAATCGTAGACTGTTTGAGTCCAACGTGACAAAGGCAATGAGGGGTGGGTATGTAGGCTCTACATACTTTGAACGATGCCTCAAATAGCCCTGAAATGAAGCACTCAAATTCAATGGACGAAAAAACTCATGGACAAGTGTTTGACAACCTGGAAACTAATCTAAGGACTACGATTTTGTTATTTCTAAAAATGCAACCGACTAAATCCAAGGATAATAAACATGAGCTCTTAAAAGCTACGTTTGTAAAATGTATTTTTTCTGTGTATAAGTTTACTTTTTATTTACATTTTGCTGCATCTAAAATGTAAGTTTAGCGAATAATAAGACTAATTTATACCATGATATAACGATGCGAAAGTAAGACGCTTTTACTTGAAAACTTACACACAATGGTCGTTATTTTAGTCAATTAAGTATATCTTTGACATGTACTGAAAGAAATGGAACTGGTAATTGACACAATTTGAGTACAAGTTAGGAAACTGTGAAAAGTAACGCAATTACATTATTTCATCTACATGTCAAAAGAGGGTTTGAACATGGATTCCCTGCGATGTTGGATATATTCAGCTATAATTCGAAAGCCGTCTCAATTACCTTTGGATCGGCCATTAATTACAACAAGTTGTGTGTGTACGTGTGTGTGTAAGGGATACAAATCCATACAGTTTGTAAAAGGAATTTCCCAAACTCAAGAAATGGCGACATTCATGGTTGCGGGAAAAGTTAAATCGGAAACCTCCAAACCTCTGCGCTAAAAAATAAAATTTTTGAGTGGTGTTGATCCGTAGCACATTTCAACTAACGGACTTTACTAGCAACCTTTTAAACTCCATTTCTCGCATTCAGTCTTCCAAAAAAGTTTGCGTTATAGTTTACATAGTTTTAACATTTTTCAAAGTTAAATAGTTTCTGTTTCTCGTCGTGTTAATCCTTCATTACTAATAATTAAATAGTTTTTTAAGATTTAGACATTTGTGTTTGACGAAAAAACTAATGATTTTCTGTTTCGTTCCTTTCCTTTGCCTATCGTTTATATTTTCTGCTTTGGTATAGTTAACTTAAACAATTAGAATTCAGTCTTCTGGGTAGTTTTCATTAAACTGTAGCATAAATATAGTTACACAAGGATAATTATAATATTTAGCAACCAGAGGAAAACAAGGAAAGAAACAAGTTATATGATTCTTTAAAGGAATTACGTCTACAAAGGGGAAATGAAATTGAAGCACAGTGTTATGATTTAACAATGAATCATGATGTCTAATTCTAAATGCCTAATTTTGGGTTCTCTAAAATTAGCTAAAATTTTTAATATATAGTTGAAAGAAAGAAAATTGATGATGATACACGGATGTCGTACAATTGAAGGATTTCCACATTTATAATTATACCCTTGTTTAGAATCAGTGTAAGCAATTAATCAGTTTTAGAATCATCACACTAGAATTCGCTCTTTGGAGGGGTGGGACATGAAAGGTCGGCTAAGGTCAACGAGACACATTTTGCTTTCACCACTACATTGCGCGGAATCGCTTTTACTTTAGTTTTTGTGTCATTGAAAGCTTTCCGAAACAAACACTTGTTTTCTTAACTAACAAGTAATGAATGAAGTATAATGATTAAATCCTCCTTGCCGAAGCAGACACGCTCATTCCTCAAAGGTTGAAAGCGGAACAAACCAGCGCAGGCGCACATTCATGCCGTTTTCTCAACCAATCAGTTCAGTCCATTACATTGAAGATAATCAACAAAGCTCTTTTTCTTTTCACACCTCATTCCCATATTCATTACAATATGTCGGAAATTAAAATGAAATTACAAGTTTCCCAGGAAGTGATTGTCTCTACGCTGCAGTTCATTTGCTAAGAATTAAAATTCCCATTTAAAAGTTTAGAATAAAATGACGCTAAAAGTCCGCGCATTCTTACGGGATTCAAGGACTACTGGAAAAAATTGCTTTAAATGGAAAATGAAAAAAAAAATTAAAGGAAGATTCCGTAAGAAGCATTGTAAACTTCTACGCTTGTCGCAAAGTGCTGCTTGCGACGAAAAAAGAGTCCAAAGCGTCGTGGTTTTCTTCGGATGTCATTCTAGAAAATAGATTGCTTTTTGTTTTTGTATGTTAAAGAAGGGAAGGAAAGGGGTTTGTACCGGTTGTTGAGTCTTTTACCGCAAGTTAAAAGTGAGTGAATCCCGAAGGAAAACCGCAGGAAAAATAAACATAAATATACGAGTTTATCTGCAGAAAATTAGCGTCGTTTTAACCATTGTTGTTGTGCTGGTCAAAGATGATAGTTGACGTGGTTTCAGCCCCCCATTTCCCACCCAAGCGAGACGCGTGATGATGGAGAGGATTGTAGGAGGCGAGGAAGGTTGAAGGGAGAATTGACCGTTTGGCACTGGACGTCACCAAGTCTTCCACGTCGGCCAAGGAACGCTTCAGTCTTGGGAATACGTTCCCAGGAGTATGGGGCATGACCTGACTCAACTCAGAGAGTCGGTGGTCGTGGGACAATGGGCTTCGACACGTTTCCCTGATGAGGTGGGGCGGTGACTGGGTGACATATATGAGTGTCTGGTGATGAATTTGGTCCATTGAGTCCAGGTGTGGCATGGTCTCTCCAGGGGAAGCGCTCCGCGTGGAGTGGGGAGATGTGAGAGCAGGTGCGATTGGGGAAGAGATCGGATCCACCATCAAGGGCTCAGTGTAGTCTTCTTCATCCGGAGGCTCGTAGGTCACCTCCCCTTTTATCGTCACCCCTGGCGAGAGGTCTGTGAGAATATGCTTGGTTTCTGGAGGACTCGGGGCCACAAATTCCTCATCTGCTTCCGGTGCCATTTCAATTATCGAGCAGGAACCAAGCTGGTTGGACGGGATACCATTCTCCAGACCGTGGGACCCGTGCATGAGAACAGTTGACGTACTCACCACGGTTGTCATGACCGTGGGAGGAGATGACTGTGACGCAAGCCGTTCGGATGCACTTAGACTGCTACAACTCCCGCTGTTGCTCACGCTCGATTCGAGCCCGGATGGAGTCAGGGCGAGTCCATCTTCGGATGCGGCAGTGATGGAGCGTTCTGACCTCCCTCCGTCGCTACTGCCCCCTGTCACTGCATTTGTACTCGTGGACGTTGTTGTTGTCACTTGTTGAAAAGTGATGAACGGCATTATTCTCTCACGTTCCTTCTCTAACTCCTTGTCTCCTTCTTCGTCCCTGAAGTTCAAAAAAATATTCATGAACACATATTGAATTTAGAATTTCAAAAAGGACGGCTTACGTCAGAAGTGTGTTGATGCATACAAACGTTTCCACTTTTTGAGTAGTTTTGTTGAACTCGAGAAATCCCCTGGTCCTCAGGTATATGAGTGAGCCTGTTTTTGATCGAAGTCGGTACACACTGTACCCTTGTCCTTCAACGCTGCTGAACACTGAAAATTGAAAGGAAAATTAAGTATAATCAAGGCTTTGATTTCCATTATCCCATGAATTCCAGTAAAATGAAAGTAAGGACTGACATTGAATTTTGGTTTTATCATGTAATTTAGTATATTTTGTAAAAGAACATCTTCTCGCGTCAATGATATTTCCAGATGAAGAAGCAATTTTAGATAAGGACGTGACGGAAAGTTTGGAAAGACTGAAAGTATAGGTCAATGGGCATTTTCATTCCTCAACGGAGTTTTAATCGATTCAGCTCCAGCTCAAAATTGAATGGTTCAAAAGTTTCAGCAAAGCTCCGAATTTAAGGGTATAATAAGCGCAACACTTTTGTCGAAAACAGTTTCGACTTTCTCATTCTGTCCTTGGTTTTGGAGGAAAGGCGACAACAGCTCCATGAACGTAATTCCACATGATTGAAGTCATAACTTCAAAGCTGATGTCGTTTACAGAAATCGTACGGAAACCTTCTGCGTCTAAATAAATCCCTTACTTGGATTTCTGTGGTTGCTACTTACTTTGTCTATTGGCGACAGTTGCCCAAGGGAGATCTTCTTGATGAATAAATTTAAACCCCGACATTCCCATCACCTCTTCGGTAAGGTACCCTGCAACGAATGCAATCCGATGATCTGAGTAGGTTATCCGACCATCGGGCAAATGCCTGGTCACATATTCGTCTTGTACGGCTTCCATGAGAGAGAGCTCTGTGATTCCTTTGTTCCGAAATGGCCTTGCCACACATACAAGCAAATGCTCATCCCCAGTTCCCGCTGAATCTGCATTAAACAAAAACGAAGTCAAGTCCCTGAGGTTTCGGCTATAATTGCTTGGTAGGTTCCCTAATTACTTACCTTTCTTTCCTTTCGGGACTTTGGATGCATCTTTCTTGGTGTGTGGAGGTCGGAGGATCCCGTTGAGGTGAACTGTTACATGGCGGGCAGGATCTCCTCTGGCCATTGACCTTTCACTCAGCCGAACGTAAAAGGATCTCCGCTCTCCAGCCGCCAGGCCCGAGAATGCGTCTTCAGGTCGACCACCAAAAAAGGACGGAGAGCGAGGAACATATTCCGTTAATGAGCTTCCGCTTTCCGAACCTTCCTCCGCTGTTCCAAAGAAAAATTGTTTTTACAATTGTCAATTCATGGCCAGACTATTAGAATTTACCCGGTTGTGAATTTAATTCTGTTGGCGGTTGAAGATGATGCCTTAGGAGCTCAGTGTCACCGTTGTGACAAATTGTGTACAAAGACTGTCCCATCAAGTCCAACTGCGAGTGGCCCAGAAGCTTTTCTACACTTTCGGAAACATAAACAATTTTCCCAGACGAAGTGACGATCAGAACGAAGCCTTCAAGCGCTTCTAAGAGCGTCGAAGAAAGTGTAGACTCCAAACCTCCTGGGGCTCGTGGAGCTTTAGGTGCTTTTTTATCTTGTTTCAAGCCTAGGATTTCAATGAAAACAACATTATTTATTGTCTGAACTATTTTCTAAAAAGAAATTCAAATGGTTCCCATACTCAAATGTATGCGGAGGAAGTTGGCGGAAAGTCTCAATACTGAAGTCTTGTCCATTCTTTTGGTCGCCATTGCCACGATCGGCACAAGGGAAGAGAGTTCGGAAATGTACATGTTGAGCTTATCCCTCCTCATCTTCTCTGCCAAGTTCCTCATCAGTCGGCTCGAACTGGAAAGGAAAGACAGAAGAGGATAATTAATTATCCTGTTTAGTATTATCATTTCAGTCCTCAACTGACACCTCGGTGACAGGCATGACACATTGCAAAACAAGGGTGACGACAAGAGTCTGTCTTCGTCATGTGCATCTATTTCTGATTGATTCCTGAGTGGGTGGGTGTATGTCTCCATCAAGCAGGAGAACTACCAAGGACGACACCTTCAATTTGAATTGTAAGGTATACGAGCTTTCCCAGTGGCACATGCAAATGTCAATACCATCCTGGAGGGACCAGCTGCTCAACCCACTACTCCACTTTCTCAAGCGCAGCAGTACGAGGAACTGTGCCCAACTTTCACCCGGTGAAAGTAAACCCCCTACTTCCCCTGAAAGCAAACGCTTTATGTCATCAGATTCACGAAAGAAACATGGACTACAATCATAGTTGCCAAACTTGCTTTTACCTTGAAAATTATCCAGCGTCATTTGAACGTGGATACAAACAACCTCGCAAGGTCCATTACCTGGCTCACTTTACTTTCACTTTAATAGTCATATCCAGTTCGTTCTTATGTAACCATACTGAAAGCTCAAATTTTGTCCATTTCAAACCTTCTTTATTCCCCAGAGACAAAAAAGTTTTATATTGATTTAGATGGAGTATGGAAATAATTAAGTCTGGCGTCCTTGAAAAGGAATTGGGTATTCAGGAGTAAATCAATATAGAAAACCCCGGAAAAATACTGATCATGGAAATATCAGAGGAAAACAAGTTCATTATTGACGTGGTCACGCTACTGGCGGTTTAGAAGTATAATATTTTCGCAAGGTCCAATCCTTCCCCCCGAACCGCTTAATCAACAACAATTTATTGATAAAGTGGACCGGTTAGGTTGAATTCTACAAGAGCGGTGCCTGGTTTTGAAAGAATAAAAGAAACCAATGAAGACAACATTGACCACATTTGGAATGAAGGGGAGGGGCCATAACTTCCAGACAACACAAACCACCGTTGACGCTAAGAGACCTCATTACTGCCCACAGCCGAATTACTCAACCTATTCCAACCCCAGGCATGTTAAAATATTAACGAAACCAGTCTTTAATCAGAACCTATAAAGTTAACTTTAACAATGAATTGGGGAAGCGCATTTCGGAGACGCACGAATTTTATTTCACTATTTGCGTCTTATGCAAGGATCCAATGTCGCAATTCCCCACAATCAGTAATTAAAGGCAAACAAGAAAATTGATTGTTTATTATATTTTACATTGGAATTCGACTGGCGCATTTACAGGAAGGATTCATGGAAAAATATGGGTTCGGGTAATAAAAATGGCTACCTATTCTCGTAATTCTGGCCCTTAATATACACTGGGAAATCTAAATAGGCACAAATGCCTTCTTAGAGTTTTGCAGTAACAAAGCCCTTACTTTCAAATGAGTATCCGCAAGGACAAATCAGAAAGGGATTTAAGGATAAGCAAAATGGTTACAAAGATTTACGTATAGGTAGGAATCTTTAGAGGAATATTTAAAGGAAGTTATATAGTAAGTTATGTTTAATTCCAATGAGAATCCAGTTTCTTTTTTTTACTTTTCCGTTTAGCGATAGCGTTTTTCGTGTTGCGGAATAAAGGAAACGAGTTGCCAAATGAATTTACAACAGGTAGGTAGTTGACAAAAAGTTTGCACACAAGGACTTATTATGTATTAATATGAAAAGCATCTGACTACCGTGGATTCTGGACTTGTTTAGGATATGATGATATTAAAAGGGGACGGACGTAGTGTATTTTAATTCACATACGCTTTTGCAGAGCTCATAGCTATATGTTTTGTGCAAAGAAACTTGGGAGAAGACAAGGTCAACTGTAGCCTCATTATTTATTATCTAGAAGCAGTAGTTGAGTGGGGGTTCCGCCGTTGCCAATTCCATTTACTCCATATTATAATTTCATTTTGCAAAACAACCAAGCAGGTATAAACAAGTTCTGGAATAGTCTTATGAAGTGGAATTCTTGAACGACGTAAACCTAGGAAATTCATTTAACTATACCCATCGCCCTCGATTGGCCATCATCATGAATCATTCGATATCTTAAGTTGTCAAAATTCACAGAAAACAAAGTAATTAAGCGGAAATTGAACAATCCAACTACCCACTTTCAATTCAAGAGGACTACCTCACAATTTCTTACTGGATTCCACTTTATTTTGACAAATCCGTAATAGGAGGAAGGACCATGATTGCGGGAATCATTTCTTATTCACAATGACGCCAATACCTGCTGGATTGAAACTTGACCACAAAAACTGCAAGGGTTGTTTGGACAAACCCTTGACTTTCCTTTCCTGAGGAATGGAGTCCGCACTTTCTCTCATGTTTTCAACCATGACAAATAGCAAGACTTGTTCAATAGAATAACACTGCTATAATTGAAAAGACCCGTTCTTAGAAAATTAATTAAATACCGAAAGAGCCTCAATAGTACAACAGTTAAGCACTGGTTCCAGGAGTTTAGAAATAGCGTGGTTGCCTCTGGACACGGCATGACGCACAATTTCATTAGATCTCCCTAAAACTCCGCCCCCTTTTGAAACCATTCAAATACAAGAAGGATATGGCGAATTAAAGTTGCTTGACCCCTCAAATCCAAGGGAACTGCTAAGTCCCAGGGACAAAAGTATTTTTCAACCTTTGACAATGGCGAACTGTTTTCCTTCCTTAAGAATTTTGCTAAGAAAAGATTTGTTTTTGAAACAGAACAGCACTTGTAT
The DNA here is from genome assembly GCA_009869845.1 of Pseudachorutes palmiensis. Lineage (NCBI taxonomy): Eukaryota > Metazoa > Arthropoda > Collembola > Poduromorpha > Neanuridae > Pseudachorutes > Pseudachorutes palmiensis. The sequence goes on along the minus strand of VNWY01000005.1, from coordinate 145,409 downwards.
GGATAAGTCTTTTCAAAAGCTCCCTATGTTCGAAACCGTAGAACCCATTTTATATCTACATGTCCAATCTTATCATTTTCCGAGACAATTAATTGTATAGAACAGAAGAATAAATAATTTCACCTCCTGTTCATACACACGCTCCATCAGAACATGAAAAGATTTCGAAAAAAAAAATATGTATGAACAAGGAAAATGGCTCCCTATTGGGATTGTTGGAATGAGGACAATTTCAATCAAGGAAATCTTGTGCTGAACAAGAAGATATTATTCTCTACTCATCGAAACTGTATATTATCCTCGTAAATTGGATAATGACTTAGTAAATAACTATAATCTTCCCGGACTGGAGGACATCTCCGGAGACGGGAGATTAAGGACCTATTCATTATGAAGAATAACTCCTTGCGCTGAACTTAATGAACTTCTTTACAGTCTAAGTGATGTTTTCGTTAGAAGTTAACAGGAAGACTTTGTGACAGGAGGAGCCAGAAATAGTCTTGGAAAAGGAAAGTCTGGGAGTAGCATGATGATGGAGGTCACATGAATGAAAATGGGAAACTGATGATGTGGTAATGGCAGTGGTGAATATAATAATAATACCCGGGCAGGAGATTACTTGTGAGTTTCAGGGTCTCATTTGGATATAAACCCTCTTCGGGAAACATCTCTAACAGTTCAAAATGAACGTGTTGGAAAATAATGCCAATATTAACTTTCACCTTTTACAGGATCTCGATGGTTCGAACTTTCTTTCTCATGACAAAAGCACACATCCCAATAATCTCAGTCTTTCCGCCTCAGGAGGATATCCAAGGACCTAAATCCGAGAAGGAGAAAGTCCTTTTTGCTTTCTCCATCATCATCTCTTCATCCCTTGTCCCTTTTTTCTTGGTAACGCAGTGCCAATCGCGAAAGGTAGCCATGACCACCGACGCTTACACACTTCTTCTGCCATTCTACCAACTAGTTATTATGAACTGATCTCATAACACATAAGGAGAAATAATGGACACTGCCATTCTCCAGAAATCAACGACCTCGTAATTCCCCATTATTCAAAGTCAAACGGACATTAGCAACGAGCCTCTCCGATGCATTATATTCATTTCCATTTGAGAGACAGGAAATCTAATACCCTCCTTTCAACCTTCTTGACGTTATAAATGGAAACTTATTTTTAACTTGGATGAAAACAGAATTTTATTACAGGAGACCAATATTATATATCCTTTTGTCTCCTATTCTGATTAGTAAACTAGCTTTATGCTGTTATGCTGCTGTTGTTACAGACAGTAATAATACTCCATTGTCATCTCGGCTGTGCAATAATGGCTTTTTCAATAGATGTTTATAAAAGCCTTTAGTGACATACACCTTGTTGCTCAGCCTAATTAGGCTCATTGGTGATACATTATTCCATGTTGCGCTCAATCATTCGCATTCATCATACACTCCGCCATTTTCTGATTTTGATGGGAAAAAGTAAAGTTGAATTGAGAGATAGAGAGAAAAAAATACATTTATTTGTCCCGTCTCAAGGTTATGCATGCTAAAAATTATCAAACTGGAATCCATCGAGGATTTCTATAGGTTTATCCCTCCTCTTTAAACCTCAGAGGATTCATGGACGTAGGTCAGTACTTGCCCCCTGCCGGCAGGATTTACCCATTTCTTTGAGCTTGGAAGCAAGTCACACTACCCTCCTACGTGATTGATAAGACAAATATGAATCAGTCATGGATGCTAAGCAGCAGTTATATGCAGAATAGAAAATCACAGGAAGCACCAGCTGTAAATGCATGAAGAGGAAAACATCACGTGAGATTTATATAATCATGGAATGAGTGTCGTGTGATGACATTGAATAAATGCCGGGAGGATTCAGACTGACAAGATGATTTTCCATGCTCCACTCTTCATCCTTTTGCAATTATACTTTTGGCTAACATTTGTTTACATTTTCTGTCAACCAAGATTATAAAGACTATGGTCAGGGTTGAGTCCCACGCGTAGAATCCTTCATTCACTCTTGCTTTCTCACCTCACTTTCTCCACCAAATGAAAGAGTAAAAGCGGGCTTTACCTGACGGGTAGATGGTCATACTCGGAGCCGTAAGGGTATTCCATGAAGTATTGTCTGTCCATCTCCATTATTTGACTGTTCTTAATGAAATTCCAGACTGGTCGTGTCCATGGCACTCAAAAGTAGAGACATGAAGGATGGAGTGAGAGTCAAAGATGCAAAGTCGAAGAGTCAAACTTTCCTATTATCGGTTGAGGACAATGGCTGGTTTCAATGATAGTAAAAATAGACGCTTCATCCAAGGTTGTACTAAGTGACAATGCTCCGTCAGTTATTACCCCTGTTTTCCGGTAAATTATTTTGCAATGCTTATTGGGATTTGGACTTTGTATAGTGTGTGTTTGTGTGTAGGGCAGGAGGAAGGTTGTGAGACCACGGCGAAGGTCAACATCTAACTGCGAAGGCAAGTTGCAAAAACGGATACTTATCTCTCCAATGCCCAAAGCGTTGGCAAATTCCTCTTTCACTCGTTTTCGCAAACCGTGGTGGTGGAGGTGGCTGTTATAGCGCTGATGGAACGGGGAACTGGAACTACCAGTGCTACACTGCTAGCAGTGTGGGTTGGCCCTAAGCCTGCTTCATTGTGCTGGACGAGGTTCCCATGCTACTACTCCTTTCTTTCGTGTTTTCCCTATAGTGCAAAGGCGATGCTGATATTCCGGAACATGGCTTGCCATCCCTGGACCTTCAAGTTTTCGCATAGATACACGATAGTATACAACGGCTATAACACCGTGGCTTTGATATCTCGGGCGGTAGTGCCCCAGCAGCGTCGTCGCTTCTAGGCCATGGCTATACCTTAACGAATGGCACATTGGTCTACAAACCTAGTCCAGTGCCAATGGAACCACCAAACCCCCAAAATCCTTCTTGAATGTCAACATACATATTACATATGCGGAAAAAACAAACAACATCAAAATACAAAAGGATTCGTTTTCCTCCTCATCCATTAATCCATGGAAATAAAAGAAAACCATTCCTCCTTCCTCCTTTTAAAGTGGCCTTAACGCCAAGAGATTATTGCAGAATCTAAAAACTTATACAACAATATCGAATCTCGGAAAAAACCGGCTTGAGATATGTCGGTTTTCTACAACCTGGGAAATTTATAACACCTATTGCCAATAGCCTCCTTTAAATTGATGATGATGCCTTTCAAAATGACCTTGACTGAAATTGACCTTGACAACAATTCATTGAATTATTCGTTCTTATAAAAGTGTACACGAAACCCGTTTCATTAGACACAATCCCATCATGTCGTCAAGAATCCCTATCCGTAATAATAATCAAAATCCGAGTGCGATTAAAGCCCTTGGATTTGCAGCACACAAGGCAATTAGAGAGGATTAATGATGATCGTATTAAGATAATCATATTAAGATAATCATTCAACCATTTCACGAGTATCATAATATATTATTGAACCCCATTCCAGAGTAATGCTCTGGAGTTATTGCTCTGAAAGACAATGCCCATTGAAATCAAAAAGAAATTAATTCAAAATGTCAAAGCATTAAACCGCAACTGGGATTTGGATTGGAATAAAAATCCATCCAGTTCTTCCGCTTTGTAGGAATGGCGATTAATGGCGTATAACTTAAATATGGCCTTCGGAATATGTGAAAGCATGAAACTTTCACCACAAAATTCTGTCGAGGGAGGAGACATGGGTCCTTTGTGTTATGCCTTATTTACCCCCTCCATTCAAAAGAATTAATAATAAGAAGTTATACTCCAAACAAATAAGTAAAAGTTAGTGAAAGGTTTTTGCAATAACAAAAATACGACGACATAAAACATGAGGCCTACAAGTGGACAGCTGAAGGCCCTTGTCTTCCGGAGAATTAAATTACATGAAATTACTACCCCACTGTTTAGCAATATTATTGTTTTGAATTTGATAAAGGCTAATCTAAATTATAGTAGAGAAGATTAGCGACATCGGAAGGGTTTGGACGAATTCGGAAATTTCAACATTTCTTGCTGTGGTTCCTTGATTATATGAGAAAATATGGAGAAAAATTTTACCTTGGTGGCAGACCGGATGATTGCCCGGGTTCGTCCGGGGAATCAGTTGCAGTCTCATCGGAATTACTAGAATTTGCTGTAAATATTTTGTCATCGGCTTCACCGTCGTTGACCTTGGTCAGCGAGGTTTCTTGCTCGTCAGTCTCCTCCTCATCAGCGACGGTGTCGTCATTCTCAGCCTCGTCCACCGTAGCTTCTTTGCGAAGGTCTTCTTCGTCTGTAGTCCCACCTTCAGCGTCGTCACTCGGATCCCTTTCATCGCTTCGGCTCTCCTTCCTATTACACAAACCCCAGCGTTAAGTATCCATTGTCACTCTTGAAAATTATAAAACTTGAATTCCTAACACTGGAATAATAAATGGGATAATAAATGAGGAAAATGGCAGAAATAATTAACCCAATTAAATCCTGGGCTGCAAAATAAATCCAAATAACTAGGATTTAATGCGAATCAATATCGATGCGAAAACATCCCAAAACCTTGGATTTGAGCCTATTATTATAATATACATAAGAGTGGATTGAATGTCAGAATTCTGGCAAGGCAGAATCCCACGTCCCCTTTAAACCAGTCTGTCAATATGTCTAGTATGCCTGCCCTTGGACATCGACCTTCGTCTGAACTGTGAGAAACTAGCCTCATCTCATCATTTCAGATAACAATTAGTTAACCCAACATTTATTATCCCGCACTCAGTTAAGATTAATGGACTTAAATAAAAGCATATTAACTTTCCTAAGCACTTCAAGTAGTTTAACTCTTAGAGTTGGTTTTTGTTATCAGCTTAAAAAATAAATCTCAATTTTGGTAGTCTAGAGACTATGGCATCGAACGAATAGGGAACGTAGGGCCAAGATATTTAGGAAATTCTATTCTCTCGAAAGCCGAATTTCTAAGCTCAGCGGTTTAAAATATAAGTATTGTTAGGGTGGGATGTGTAATGTATATATTTTGAAACAAAGTTTCATGGATGCTTCTCGGGCTAATCAGTGAAGGAAATCTCCGAATCTCGGAAGGAGTCAACTTCCAGGAATGCCGAGTCCCCCTGTCACCCTCCCGGTGAAGAAATAGTTGGGGAAGACGTCGTTGGTTGCTGTTCTTGTCAACTATTTTTATTACTTCCAGCCAAGAAAAGCCTCAATCAAGGGACATGGAAAAAGTGCATTTTCGTCACACTGAAGAAGATCCTATCCGAACAGGGAATGACACTCCAAGGCGACATTTCCAGTCCAAACAGTCTGAACCCTTTAAAGGGAATTGGAAGACAAATGTTCGCAGTCGTAAACTTGAAATGGAAATTAATTTCCCTATAATTCCTTTCAAATGTCAGCATTTCTGTCGGTATCTTCAGTAGCGTTTAACTTATGCATGGCATTACAGTCAGAAATAATACAATTCCCGTACAAACCCTATCAATTTCATTTTCTGAATTAGAATGTAGGGGCATTCTCGATGTTGAGCAAGCTCTCTCTAGCCCTCTTAGCTTTCCCAAACGTTATTTCCCAATCAAATGAAAGCTTTCATAGGATTTTGACCAAATGCGAGGAATAAATACCTACATTTCCTTATTAAGAGTTAATTTGCTGATAATTTTTTGTAGTTAGCATGCTTCCAATTAGTGATTGCACGCCTCTGCTGGAAGTGATGCGCGGTTATCAATGACATCTAAAGGGAGAAAAGTCAGACGAGAACATAACAAAACTGCTATTAATATTTTAGAGAAACAAGCGTCATGTTATGGGTAAACTTGGGTAAACCCAATTCCAAAATCCAAAGTTCAGTTATGAATGGAGGTCAGAATGAATCTATAATGCAAACTTTTGTCTGGTGCTAATCAAACAAGTTAGAATCATCGCCTTTAAAACAAAGCTAATTCTGAAATTGTAGAGAATTCCAGAGACCTTGGGAAGTGTGACTTACTTGGCCTTGCTCTCCATTGTTCTTGCATTCAGTCAATTAGCGGCAGTCATCAGACATTCGCTTACAAGTCACCAATAAATCAAAGTCGCCTCCTCAGACAAAGAGGAAAGCGACTAGCAGGAAAATCATGTAAAATTAATAATGGATGGCTGTGCTTCCGAATTGCGTGTGATGTCGTCAGTCAAACTCTTCTAAAACATATTTCTTGCACTTGGATTGAATACAATATTGCATATAATGTCTGTACGGATTATTTGAATTCAAATAGGAATACGTATTATTTCACACACTGGAAGATTCCTTATTATATTTTTCAAGCGGAGAGAGGAGGGCAGGAGATGCCACAGTCTTTTAGAAATACGTATTCTGGCATGTCCGATCCGAAGATCAATTCCCAACCCACGGATTCTGTTCCGAAATTAGCAAAATTTTCCAGTCTTAAACTCTGCACTTTGTCACAACACGTCACACGCTGGCGTCGTTTGAAATTTATCCGTAAGCCGGAGAAACCCGTCTCTGCTCATTACAGAACGCCATTTTCTTCTTTTAAAAAGTGTTCAACTTTTTTTTACTTTAGTCGTTGCACATGTTCAAGCTCGAAATTAGGAGATGTAATAATGTCTCCGTTGCTGCAGACACGTATCCAACGAGCAATGTAGAACTCCAGTAGTGTCACTTGTAAGAAGACACCACTTTGCCTGAGTCACCATCATATTGATAAACTGATAAACAGTAGATCAACAGTTCCAAAGTTGAGAATCTGGACGAAACGATTTTTTGTGTCAGAAGAAAACAATGGTTGACCTCTTCGTTTATCAACTGGTTCCAAATTTAACCCCACAGGGAATGGCTGACAATGATGATGTCAATATTTTGAGTGAGAGAATCCTAAGATGACAAGATTGATAGTATTTGCTTGAACAATTTCCCACAGTCCTGGAATGAAAAGTCATGCTTTATTGTTAAATCAGTGTACAAATAAAAGGACAAAGTTCAAAGGCCCAGGCCCATACTCACAATGATTGTTTTGGTGAGTCCCGAGTGCCGAGAGAGAAAGGACTTTCTCCGTGCCTGACTTTTCCCTTGTTCACTGTTTCCGTCGACTGTTTCCTACAGTGTCTTAGAGTCGTAATGTGAGCAGTGCGTACTTGAGCAGTGACACTGTCCTCGTTGGAACAAGGCGAAGGAAGATATTTTTGACCAAAGTAATAGTTGTCTCACTGGGATTATTTCTCAAGGTGGGTTAGTTGTGGGCTACCTTAGCGTGATAGATAAGGATAGCCCAAAGTCAAAGAAGCTTCCCAATATCCAAACTACTGACGACGAGGAGGTTTTTAGCTCGAATTCTCCCTAAAAATTTAGGAGATACTGAGGATTGCCCAACTATAAAAAAATTCCTCTTGTTTCTATGGAAGCTATGCGTAAGTGGGCTCCTATTGTGTTCCTGAAGATCCCCAAATGCTTAGAGATGTAGCCCAAACAGTCGCTCGATCCCTGCAGTAAGTGCGTACGCAACGCAGTGTCGATGCAAGGGAAAAGTAAGCAGATGGATACGCAACCAAAAAACCACTCTGGCTTTCCTTGGCCTACAACATAAACGACACGCCTCCAGAGAGGCCGGAGCGACACTCAAGTCCCCGACAGTATCATTACAACTCCAGGGAAAATGACAATGTAGAAACATTTTGCATTTCAAGAACGTCCTTGCACGTCCACTTAATCTAGACCAATCTCAGCTTCATTAGGACATTCGGAACTACTCTAATTATGCCCTAACGCGTCATCCTTACGACCCAACTATACCAGTTTCCGAGTCAGCGCTACTACAGTCTATATTCCTCTTCTTTCGAGTTATTCGACGGGGGAGAAGTGCGTCTGACGCATAAGCAAAATCGAGGAGTCGATGTCCTATCCGTGTACGCACCATTTTAGGGTCGATCCCTCGTCACCACGGCCTCTTGGGGAACGAGGGATTCGGGCATGATGCGATGACACGCACCCAGTCAGAGATTAACTGAGGAGAATCATCATCTGGTCCCAATTCCATTTCGTTCAAGAATAGCTCTAAAGCTCAACCAATGCTTCAGTAGTTTCGGCTGGAGGCAGGAAGGAAGAACTCACGTGGATTTCAAGTTCTCATGTGGGTTACCTCGGAAGTGTTATTATGCATAAATGCTCAATGTCGCCCAATAATAATAATTGCTTCAAGGTTTCCCAAAAGGAATGACTGTGAATGAGCCTCATTGTCGGAAGAATTGGTACATGGTTAATGCTAAGGTCGTGGACTTATTTTTCTCAGCAGTTAGCCTCATCAATGTCTTCTCTAATTCCTGCCAAATTAAGGAGAACACGGATTGGTTGTTCCTTCATTGCATCCTAGCCTTCTATTCTGGCCTTGATTGATTAATTAATTAATAGTTGGTCAACTGTATCCTACGACATAGGGAGACGCACCAAGGCTCACACATAAACATACGAGTTTCTGAGTCAACTCCAAAAATGCCGAAATGCAACGCTTCTGTTCCAAAAAACAAAGACCTTGACTGACTTTCACTCACTTTCACCGCTCATCAAGCGACACTGAAAGAGACATCTGGTGACCAATCAGAGCAGGAGGTAGAGCTCAGAAAAAATCCCATTGGTGGAGAAGGTTTGCCTAGAATCAGAGCGCGGAAAAGCCACCTCGTCAGAACTCAGCTGGAGGAATTGAAGGTTTTAGATTTTTACAGTTTTTGACCTCTGTTGATTTCATCAAAGGTCATTGTCCAGTGTCATTCTGGACAAGGTGACAGGCCAATCAACTTTGACCCACAGCTCCTGACATACCTTCTCAGGTACACAATCGGCTGACTAACAATAAATATTTGAGATAATTTTGATCATGGTGTCTTTTTGTTAGAATTCGAAAGATACCACACCCTGCTGAGTCAATTATAATAAATCTCTGAAGAAGATATGTATCGAAGAAATATGATTCTGACGACCTTGGTAATTCGCAATTTTTATCCTTATAACCCAAGTCAATTTTGTTGCCCGTATTATTACACTAGATATTGTCTTGAGCTTATACTTTTACGATAACTACCGTCCAATTTTTGAACCATTTAAAATTTTTGGTAGGTCAGATGGAAATGGAAGTCAGAGTGTTCACATGGTACACGACCTTACTGTCTACTCCACGCCAAGGAGCAACGAACGATTGATAGTGTAATTGATGGTCTTTCAAGTGGCAATAGAGCAACTCTAGCATCTTCAATTACATTGGTGGAGACTGAGCATCCAGGGAAGAAGCGAATGGCACAACAAATTCTCGAGAGAATACTCCAATCATCAGCATCCAATAGACCAGCGAGCTATAGAATAGGTATTGCAACACCAGCTTGGGCTCTGAGGCTGCTAAAAATAAGTAATTTATTGTTTCTTGTCTAGGGTTATCCGGACCACCTGGAGCAGGAAAATCAACTTTTATCGAAGTGATTGGAAAGTATTTGACCGCAAAGGGTCATAAGGTAGCGGTATTGGCTGTTGATCCTTCTTCTTCAACATCTGGAGGATCTCTTCTTGGAGATAAAACACGAATGCCAGAGCTTACTAAAGATCCAAATGCTTTTATCCGACCTTCACCTGCTCGAGGACATCTGGGTGGAGTGACAAGATCAACAAATGAAGCAATAGTACTATGCGAGTATGCTGGCTATGACATCATCCTAGTTGAGACAGTAGGTACGTTAAACAAAAGAAAAAAATAGTCTTGAGTTATAATAAATCTAATAAACCTATTTCCAGGAGTTGGACAGTCAGAGTATGCGGTGACCAATATGGTTGACTTATTCGTACTCCTTTTACCCCCTGGTGGTGGTGATGAACTTCAAGGGGTCAAGCGAGGAATAGTAGAACGAGCTGATTTACTCGTTGTTACCAAAGCCGATGGAGATTTGAAACCTGCTGCTCACCGAACCCAATTTGAATACATGGCGGCTCTAAAGTTCATGCGTTCCTATACTCGAAACTGGAAAACAAAAGTACTTTTTAATATTATATTTTTTACTGCATTTAAAGTGCTTTATAAACTAATATTTCTTCGTTTTAATTCCAGGTAGTTCAAGTCTCTTCAAAGACAAACGAAGGGATTGACAAGTTCTGGGAGTTGGTCACTTCATTCAGGAAAGCGACAGAAGATGACTTGCTCATCAAAAGAGGATCACAACGTTCCATTTGGATGTGGACACATCTGGAAGAGGGAATTAAGAATATTCTACTGCATGACCTCCGTCTCAAGGCTATGACAGACTCTCTAGAGCTCAAAGTCAAGAAAGGTACTGTCAGCCCAGGCGCAGCGTCGGATCAAGTCCTCACTGCCTTCAAAGCAATCATAGAATAAACTTAAGAAACATTTTACAATTCGTAAAGGAAAGCGGTGTTTTGGAGAGCTTTGTTTAAAAAAAACGTTATGGGTCCAGATCTGGACGTCGGCCGAACATACAAATACGAATGCTAGCTCATTAGAAACGTTATTAACAATGACAAATCAAGTTGAGTCACTGACCCCTATATATAAGAAGGTATAAAAGTGAACACTTTTAAAGTCAATTTTCAAGGGATTTGGCTGACGTTTATGTCTAGCATTGAAGTTAAAAGGCAAAAGGTCACACCGGTCTATTGGGAAGGAAGTCATGATTGAAATATGCTGTGCCTAAATAACAATGTCAATGTATGGTATCTATCTAATTGATCCATCCATGCATAATATCACAATAATTTCACAACAATCAACTGAAGCGGAAGAGGGAGATCTACTGAGGTCACCTGTCTAAAAGAAAGAGAGAGATCGTATACAAGAAGAAATAGGAGACACTGATAATTTTGGATTCGGTTGTGGTAACTCCTTGAGATGAATTGCTAGTTGCTATCTAATCAAAGTAATCACAGAATGGGCTATTCGTCGAACTTGACTCACGCACCAAGTGGGCCACGAACAAATCTCAGAAAACACCAACTGAAACAAAGGATGAAAATTTTCAATCTCTACTTCATTTTGTACGACCTGACCTTCACTGACCTGACAGAGATGGTGGGCGTAGTCTTGAAGTCCCCATGGTCCGTGGCCAGAAAGGAACAAAACGTAACTAAACCCGTCAAGTCCCCGACCCCCAATGGCGTAGTAGTAAGGAAGAAATTTGTGAACTCTGGAACAAATGAGTTAAAACGGAGTTAAATGCGTAAATGCCGCTAGCACGAGAGAGATGTTAACCTGAATTTGTGTTTTTCATAGAAACGAATGGCAGGCTCATTCGATGTGAGCACGTGTAAATAAACTGCTCCAACCTTGGAGGCCTTGCACTCCAACGTTGACAAATGGTTGAGAAGACTGGACAAGAGTAAGGAAGCAATACCGTTCCTCCTGCAATTCCAATCATATTGCATTCATATTGACAATGGATGATAAGGGTCTACGGGGGAGTACCTTTGGGAGTCTACGACGCCTAGACTGAGAATGTAAGCGACGCTGTATTTTTTTAGTTGTGACTTGTGAAGCAAATCTCTATCTTCTGACCCCAGGCAAATTCCTGCTCGGAGCTCTGACACAATCAAACCTGGAATATTGGAAATGACTAAATTTGTGTGGACGGGTATTGCTGCTGTTGTGTTACCAATTATATGTCCATTGAGGACAGCAGCGAGCGAGAAGAAGCTTGAATCAGAAGTGATTGCTTCGAACCAACTTGGTGGATATTCGACCGGGAACCAATCTTCGCATAGTAACTTGACAGTATCGACATCATTTGGATTGAGGAATCGTAGTTGTACTTGGTTGATTGTTGGTGGACATCGTGGTTGTACAGAATCGAAATCCAGGAGACATGATGAGGAGTCGTATGTTGGTGTTGCGTATTTAGATTCAGTGTAGAATGTAAAGTTTGCCATGGTGTGTTTTTATACATTGACTAGTCTCCTTGTTTAGGTGTAACTTGTTCCTGCAAGAGAGACATGTTTAATTGAATAAATTGAGTAATTAGTTGATTGATTCTGTGTATTTTTACCTGTTGTTTGTGATTGTTGTTGTTGATTGGTTGTGTTATTCAGGACTCAAGGTCCCCATCCTTTTAGCCCCATTCCAACACACACACCATCAATTGAATACACTTTTAAAAACAATTAATTGATTGTGATTGAGGGACATGAGGGAAATAGGCGTGATTTTTAGCGGGAATTTTTTTTTCAGATCCGAGCGACTGTGCGCATGCGCAGTACGAAAAGTGAGTAAATTATGTTAAAATATGGATTTAATTGTTCTGATTCGTGTGGTTATTTTATTTTCCAAATTCATGCGGCGACATTGTCGTAAACTCCTTGTCGCCGCGATAGAATTTCTGCGTGTTTTGAACCTGTTTGAAGCTCGCGCCAATTTTCTTATTTCGAAAGAGCCTGATTTATATCCTTTCCCTTTCACGTCCACTTCTCCACACTTTCATTTTGAACTCGTTCTTTCAGAAACTCTGGGTAGGTCAATTGAATTCAGAAAAGGTCATCTGGTGCTCTTATCGCCTTATCACACACGGTCCTCAACAAACTGGGTCACTTTAGCCTCATCACCAAAAGTGGATTTCCTCAACTGCTAAGTCCCGGGTAGAAACACTTTTTACTTACCGTCCTTTTCTCCATCTCTTATTTCCTTTTCTTTTTGGAATAGAAAGCTGTATTCCAATCTTGGAAATGGAGGACGGAGAAGATCCTGCGAAAAGTAAGTTACATTGCACCTAACTATTATGCGAGGGCAATTAAACTGATGCCATATGTTGTGTAATCCTTTCAGAGGCAGAAATGGCAGAGGGTGCTACAGGAGTTGACCCTGATAAAAAGAAGAAAAAGAAAAAGAAACCGGCCAAGGAAAAGGAAAAGGAACCACCAAAAGATGACAAGAAACGGAAAGGTCCGAGTAGTAAGCAACTTGAATTGATCAAGGAGCAAATCCGAAGACAAAAGGAAGAGGAAGAACGATTGCTCCAGGAAGAGGACGAAAAGGAGAGGCAAAGAGAAGAAGCTGAAAATGCTAGGCTGGAAAAGGTGAGCTCTGAATCGTATTATCGTATTATCAATGTTATTAAAATTTTTTGGTTTATATTTTTAGTTGAGACTCGAGCAAGAGAAGAAGGATAAGAAGAAGCTAAAGGAAAAGGAAAGGAAGGAGAGGTTAAAAGCTGAAGGGAAATTTTTAACAGCCAAGCAGCGACAAGATAAGCAGCGTCAGCAGGCAATGTTGGAGTCACTACGTGCAAGAGGGATTGAGGTTCCAGAAGCTGGTGGGGAGAAAAAGGCGAGGATGGGTACTAGACTGCGACAGAAGAAGAGTCAGCCACCGCTTGATTCACAACAGAGTACTGAGGAAGATCCAACTTCGATTAAAAGTGAAGATGGGTCAACTGAGGCTGGTGCGGATGAGGAATCGGTCAAGGAAGAAGAGGCGATAAAGGAATCCTGGGATCAAGAATCCGACGAAGAAAGTCCTGATGAAACTCCGTCGCCCCAAAATGGAGAAAATGAGCCAAAGACAGAAGGCAGTAACGCTCAACCTACCAAAGCAGATTCACCGGATCATTCTTCGGAGGGAAGCAGTGAATCCGAGTCCTCTGGCAGTGAGGATGAATCAGACTCCTCTGAACCTGAAGAAGTCGAGCATAAGACTGATGCAGAAAAGAAGAGGGAGAAAGCAGAGGATCGTATTGAAGTGAGCTTTGCTTTTTTCTCAAATCGCTTAACTTAAGCTAAGCGTTTCTTGTGGTTTTTTTTTTATAGAAACGTCGACAGGCTAACGAAAAGGCAAGGACTCTAAAGCAACTGCGTTCACCTGTAGTTTGTGTACTGGGACATGTAGACACAGGTGGGTAGGATGATCTGGTTATATTTATAAGTGCTCAATTTTCATCATTCAATTAATGTAATGTTTTAGGGAAAACTAAAATTCTCGATAAGCTGCGTCGTACCCATGTTCAAGATGGTGAGGCCGGTGGCATTACACAACAGATTGGTGCGACAAATGTTCCAATTGACGCAATCAAAGAGCAAACCAAATTAGTGAAGAACGTAATGCTTGAATGTTTTTTAAGCCTATCAGTATATGATTCATTATTGACCCCATTTTGTATGTTTACAGTTTGCGGAGCTGGAACTACGAATTCCAGGTCTTTTGATCATAGACACTCCGGGTCACGAGTCATTCAGTAATTTGCGTTCAAGAGGGTCATCTGTTTGTGACATTGCGATTCTTGTTGTTGACATCATGCACGGAATCGAGCCGCAGACAATTGAGTCCATCAATCTACTCAAGTCCAAGAAAACCCCGTTCGTAGTAGCACTCAACAAAATTGATCGGTACTATATAATGTTTGCCGAAAACAGCTTAGTTTGTATATTAATGTACTTGTGCATTTTGTATGGCAGGCTTTATGATTGGCAAGGAACTGCTGGGAAAAAGGATATTCGTGATATCTTGCGAGGACAGCCAAAAAACACGCTACTTGAATTCGAAAAGAGGACCAATGAAGCAATTGTCCAGTTTGCCGAGCAGGTATGTAGCGTTGTTTATTTCGATATTCACACTGACCAAGTAGGGTCTACTTGCCCAAGCATGTTTTCATAACATCTAGTGCATATTTTACGTTCCCTTTTTTTCTAAAATTCCTGTGTAACTTATTTCCAGGGATTGAACGCTGCACTTGTACATCAGAATCCTGACCCGAAAACCTACATCTCCATGGTCCCGACAAGTGCTTTCACAGGAGAAGGCATGGGGAATTTAATGGCCCTCATCATTGAGCTCTCACAGACCATGCTTGCTAAGCGTCTCATGTACTCCAGCGAACTGCACGCCATTGTTCTTGAAGTGAAGGCAATTCCTGGATTGGGCACAACAATTGACGTGATACTTTTGAATGGTACACTAAAAGAAGGAGATACGCTTATTCTGGCGGGTACGGATGGTCCAATCGTTACACAAATACGATCGTTGCTTACTCCGCAACCAATGAAAGAACTTCGTATCAAGAGTGCTTACATTGAGTACAAGGAAATCCAAGGAGCCGTTGGGGTCAAGATAGCCGGGAAAGATTTAGAGAAAGCAATTGCTGGACTGGCAGTCCAAGTTGCCCACCACCCGGACGAAGTGGAGATTTGTAAAGACGAAGTTGCAAAGGAATTGAAGTCTGTCATGAGCTCCATTCGTCTTCAGGACCGCGGAGTTTATGTCCAAGCCTCTACATTGGGCTCATTGGAAGCCCTCCTTGAGTTTCTGAAGACATCATCCATTCCCTATGCCGGGATTCGTATAGGTCCCGTGGTCAAGAAGGATGTAATGAAAGCTTCAATTATGCTCGAGCACGACAGTCAATATGCCGTCATTCTTGCATTTGATGTGAAAATAGAACGAGATGCTCAAGACCTTGCAGACAATCTCGGTGTCCGTATCTTTCACGCGGACATTATTTACCATCTGTTTGATAAATTCATGGCCTTTCGGGATGAGCTCAAATCCAAGAAACGAGATGAGTTCAAGCATATTGCCGTGTTCCCTTGCAAAATCAAGATTCTACCCCAATTCATTTTTAATACACGAGACCCCATTATCGTGGGTGTAATGATAGAGGCTGGAATTGTGAAAGAAGGCACTCCGATTTGTGTTCCAAATGCAGACTTCTTGGAAATTGGACGCGTAACGAGCATTGAAGTCAATCACAAGCAGATGGAGTCGGCAAGGAAAGGTCAAGAAGTGTGCATCAGGATTGAACCAATCCCTGGTGAGTCGCCTAAACTCCTTGGACGTCACTTTCAAGAAACGGACATTCTCGTCTCGAAGATTACCCGAGAGTCAATTGATGCTTGCAAAGATTATTTTAGAAATGATTTACAGAAAAGCGATTGGCAACTTATGGTCGAACTTAAAAAACTTTTTGAAATTATGTAAAGCATTAATTCCTTGCTGGTTTCTTTGTCTGTAAAATATGTAAGGACCCTCAAAGTTATATTTATAAGTAAAATTCATTCAGCAATATCCATTCAAGTGTCATTAACTTTGGATTACTCTTCTCGACAGAAGAGGTCAAGGCCGACTGCTACTCCACAGGGCAACTGAGACTTCCGGTGTCATCATCCTCAGGTACTTGAGACACATTTCCAACTAGCAATGGTCCAAATACAGTCAACGTTTTTATTTTATTTATCTCTCTCGCAGTTTAATTGGGAAGGACGACGCTTTGCCAGAAGCAGTGGATGAGGAGGAACGAGGGGGAGGAGAGTGCGTAAAAATAGTTCTCTCAAAGTCCAATAGAGTTGAGCATTGTTCCGTAATTGGACTAATCTAATCTAATCATAGATCCCAATTGAAATTACTTTCTGACACTTGAGGGGGGAGTGGGCGTGGGCCTTGGGGAAATGGATGTTCCTTTGACGTGTCCCACCCTTGCCTCAAGTGTCCCTTTGTCATAGTCTTAAACCTCTGCGGGCAGAGCGAGGAAGAGACCGCGGCTCGGCTCGGGTCTCTCTCTCTCTCTGAAAAGTGTTTTTGAGTCCTTTTGATATTTGAGTTGATTTGGTTGATCGCCTTGAGTTGTTCCTTGGCTGGGAGTGTGTGTGTAAGTGACTGGGGTGTTAATGAGTGGGACGTGTACTACGACACGTGCCAGCGAGGAGACATGAGAATGGAAGGGGGCATTGGAGGGGGGTTATGGAAGGAAGGGGGGTATCCGAGTTCATTCATTTGGAAGGAGTGGGCGGAAGGAGCGAGCTGATGAGGCAGACTCCTCTGGGCCCAGGCTTGCTATAGCTTCATCCGCTTTCTGGCTGATCCTGTACATTCTTAAACTAAGCTGGTCGTAGTGGCTGCCTAGTAAGCTTCTTTTTGTGAATGGAAGAGGGGGTCTCCTGATTGGTCCTGGGAGCTGGGCAGGGGGGAGTCCACCATGATGCCACTCTCAGTCACTCCATTCATTCATACCACCAACCCACCAATTCCATTCAGTACCACCAAAGAGCTCAGCTTGGAACCCACTCACGGGACCACCGTGCAAAAGTGCTACCAACGAAAAGATTAACAGTGTCCAATACAATTTGAGCGCAGTGAGCAGAGGCACAAATTATACAAGCGTCGGCAGGAAGTTTCCCATTCATTCCACAAGAGTAAAGAGTCCTTTTTGACAGTGTCTCAATCAACCCCCTTCTGTCACCAGACAACCAATCACAGCCTCAGGATTCTTAAAGGAAAGTTCAGCTTTCGTCGCACCTTACAACAGGTACAGTCTACCCTTCGTCTACTTCTGGAGAAATATTGATTTCAGACTAGACTATCGGGAAGCGCACGTTTTCGCAATAAGGAAATGCAGGCGTCTCCATTTCACGGCAGTGTCACATTCCCCCGTGAATCCCTTTTGTTTACAATTGCTCGCAGAAGCATTGTTTCCTTACTGAGAAACCCAACCACCCTTCATCCCTTGGATCCATTATTGTCTGGACCATCAACTTCCCAATTGTTTATAGAGGTTTATGAGGACCAAAAGGTTGCGTAATAAAGACCAAGAAGGTGCGTCGAAATGAGCTCCGTCTGGTGGGCATTATTTCATTGGTACTCCATTTTAAACTAAGGCTTCCTGGTTACAGTGTTAGCTGGACATTTTGAAGAGCGCACCTCTCCAGGGACTAGGTTGACGTGGTACTCTGGAGTTATTCCGTTGTTCATTTATCATGTTATATCACCGGACGCATGGACGAGCACTTGCTCGTTATCTATACAGCGATGAACACCGCGCTGCGTTCGAATTTGGGGGGAAAGCGCCGCTCAATGGAAGCGGAGAGTTTGAGCTTCTTTGACTTTGTACCTTTTGTTCACGACCGGAAATGGACTTGGGAATGAATCAGAAAATTTGAGTGTTTTCATTGACCAATTTATGGCGCAGTAGTGCGCAATTTCTGCGGTGGACGTAAACTTTGATTTCCTGGAAAGCCGCATTTGGTTTCTTTCATGGTTATGTTGTTTTGTATTTTATTCTTGGCGTTTTATGAATGAAATGGTAGCGTAGGATAGGCAGAGTGAATGCAAAGTGCGTGAATGGATTGAATAATGCATCGCACATAATGGAATGGTAATTGGGCAAGTGGAATGCATATGTAAAATCATAGGAATGAGGTGATGGGAAATATAATGGGCAATGGAGGGTACTACAGGCATCACAATATGGGAATTGGGATTAGCACATTATACATACAAATGCAAATTAACCTTATAGATTAGATAGACTCCGAAGTATTCTCCCACTCCAACGTATTCGCGATATGCTAATTTCGTGAAGGCTGGGGATTGATTCTTGTGGTATAAAGCAAACAGGGAGGAAACAACAAATGCCGGGGCTTAATCTACCACCTTTTCATCCCAGCCAGGTCTTCTCATAATTAATCCCATCTCTAATTAATTCAATTCAGAATCTGTATTCTGCTCTGCTGAAAAGGATGCTAAAGTCCTGCAGCTTAAGGAGAGAAGCTGAAGTGGCGTGCTTCCTTGTATAAGAAGGCTATGGGGTTCGTACGCACGTGCGTATATCGGGATTTTTGCTTTTCTTCTTTCCATTGATGAACTCACAGGCAGTCGCGGTGGTGTGGACTGTTGCTCGTACTATAGCAGCAGTGACTCCAACAAAGAAACAGAATGAACGTATAACGAGTTGTCGAACAACGAGGAGTGTGTCAAAACAGAAGGTTAGCAGGTCCCCTATTTGCTCAGACTTTCTCTTTTGTCGCCAATTTTATGTTTCTACATTGTCTGCATGATGCCAAAGTGGGAAGGGACACACGCCTCAGAGATGATTCCAATTGATCGCCAGAGATCGTAAAAGTTTTATTATGAAAGTGTCAATTCTCAATAGGTCTCCGGCCACACCGGTAAGCCTGCTTCTCCTCCGAATTTGAGATTGAGCAGATCTCCGGATTTTGGCGAGGTTGAAACATTGTATTCTCGACGGCGTTTGTTTTGCAAGGGAAGAAGTTATTTATTGGAAACTTGAGCATGTCCAACGTCAACCTGCACTGGTGCTTGACTTGGTAAAACTGTAAAAGAAAACAAACAAATTTCGGAGAATGGGTTCACGAGGAAGTCTCTTCTGATGGGCTCCTGGTGCAATTCAAACTCCTGGTTAAATATTTTTAGCAGTTGAGGTTAAAGTTTGACCATATTTGCTCTGTTCTGCTCTGTTCTGGCTTCCTTCCTTGGAAGCGGTGTGCAGTATCGATGTGTGTATAACTCTGTTGTTGAAATCAAACAATGGAATCCACTTTTGGCGATAGGTGTGAAGTACCGAGATACGTCTATTAGAATCGATAAACTTGCTCTGGTAGCATAATTATTACATCTACGCCGCGCACCAGAAAGCATCAAGTGCCTCTTATGTTCGAACTCATATTCGGGAACCCAAGAACTAAATCAAAATGCCATCTTCTAAAAATCTGTCATCTGATTGGCCAATATATTTCTAACCTTTTGGTTATTTGCCAAGGCCTTTACAAACGGGAGGCGGCGGCGGTGGAATGAATCCATAAAATGAAGTAGGATCATCTAAAGGATTTTTATCGTTGTTCCATAGCGCTGGATGAATTTGAATTGACTATGGTAGACCCACTGACGGTAATGAAAGTTGCTACAGCTTCCTGTATCCTGCATTCTGCGAAATGATCCTCATTCAGTTGACATTGAGATTTAAAGTCTCATTTCCCTTCTTCTGATGATGGTGTCATTTGAAAGCGTGGGAGCTACTAAGCATGCGGATAAATAAATTGCCATTCGTTAAACATAAATTAAACGTCCCCGTCGTCGTCCATCCCAGGATTTCAATTCAAAATCCCTTGTGCTCCGATTTCCAATGAAATTTCAAGTCTCGTGCCCGTACGGCAGAAAATTTTTATTTCTGGATGAAGAAACGGAAACTGTAACCACAGAATCACCTTGTGATTCCACGTCACTTTGAACTTGTTCTAAAGCTTATATATTTAACTTCACAATTTCCAACAGGGCAACAGGAATTGTGGCGGTTTTGATATTACGTGTTAAAGCAGAAAACGGGTTCTTGGTTCAGAAATACTCATTATTACGTAAAAGTAAAGCTGTGAGGTCAAGGCTATAATTGGGATTTGGCTGTTTTAGTAAAAGAACATTGTATGATTTCAAGCTGAAAATGGCAGCAGTGGTTTGTCAAAGCCTTTCTGATCAATCACGTTCCCTTTGAAGCAGTAAAATGAGACTGCATGTGGTTTTGGGTGTCTTGTCTAATTTATTTGAGCAAGAGTTGAAAGTAGAGCAAATTTTAAATTAAATTACGTTCTTTGATTAATTCAAGTTTTTTAGAGGAGGGATAAGCACCGTAGTTTCATTCCGTTCTTGCTATAACTGCTTCATTTAACTTGTGTCACGACTCTCCTCTCCACGTCTTGAATTACTTTGTCTGTCACCTTTCTTGTCATACAAGCTTCTCTGAAACTAAACGCCATCATTGTTGTAACTTTGTTTAAAATTTTTATTTTTCTTCTACCCCGCCCATCATCCTCATCACGGCTTGAGAGGGAAACGAACAATTTACATTGCAAAAATTACGAGTCAAGGCCGTTCAATTGGCATGCACGATTTTAGATTTTTCAGGCCGACGAGCTCTCGAGTACCAAAGCCTACGAGACCGTCGAGAACTCAATAAACGTCAATGGTTTTTTTTTTTTTTTTTTTTTGCGGAAGCGTTAGTCACTTATGAACCCACTCGTAGTTAACGATAACTATTTTTTAAAGCATTTTCAAGTGCAAAAGTGCAAAGTAGAAAAGTCTCTAGTCGGAAAAACAAATCCGAATTTAAAAAAAAAATTAAATAGAAATATGATGGGAAATGATTGTTTCCAAATGACGCCAAAGTGTCTCATTGTTTTCCTGGTTTTATGTCTGGAGCAGGCTATAAAAATCAGGGAACAATGCTATGACCACGTGGCAACCACTTTAAGGTAGCCATTTGTCTAGGATTTGATGGCTAATTATTCTCTGGTTAATTGCGTCGTGGCAAATGCGAAGTCTCTGGCGATGGAACATAAATTATAAAAATAGCCTACCCCACATTCCCTTTAATTCCCGGTGCATAAATTTTCCAGCAAGTTTGTAGCAAAAGGAAGCAAAATTTTGAATTTTGAAGAAGAGAATTCTTCTTCTGGTCTTCTGGAATGCATCTCTGATGGGCTGTAACATTGTAAGGACGACTTTTAAGAGCTTTTGTTGTGTCAGATCCCAAGTCGTGAATGGTACTGACGACTGGGCTACAAGTCGTTGTTCGTTGTTGCTCGAATACTAAATGCTGAATCCTGATCTTGTTCATCTCTGCAAAGATCTTGAAGCATTGAATGAGTCCACAACCACCCCTTGAATCCTCAGAACCAGAAAAATAAAGTGGGGAATAAAAGCTTCGCTTTAGACTCTTCCGCTACCTCGTCTTCTTCTTCTTGAGGTCATTTTGCAAGTGTCAATTTTTTTATACACAGAACTACCAGGCGTCTTCAATAAATGAGAAATATTGTAACACACACACAGACACTACAGAGTTTCCGTGCAACAATGGAATCCAATATTTATTACAACTTAAAAGTTGACTGCCTTGCCTTCTTGTAATGATGACCGCAGCAGTAGAGCCAGGGTGCGTGCCATGAGTTATTATGAGCAAGGGACAATCCAACATTTTACAATCACAATTCTAAGGGGACTTTAACTGGGCCTTAAACTCAAACTAAAATTACTGCGACTGCGCACTCCCAGACTACTCAGTAGTGAGTGGTAGGACAGTCTTTTTACGTTTTCAGACACACACCATATTCCTGGAATTATGGATTTCTGTAGTGATTTATGGAGTGAATTCTCCCTTTGAGAAGAGATGAGAGAAAGTTGAGGATTTTTCGGACTTTCTCTTCTGTCCAGCAGGAGCCTTGTACAGATCCTTTCCTGTTCATTTCCTGTCCTTGCTTTGTGCCTTTATTCTTGTTAAATCTTTTAGGAATTCCTTGTATGTTATTTTTTGTTGTGGTCAACTGGATTGGTCCGAGTTCCGTGTGCCCTTATCAATTGTTGTTACTCTGGGCATATTATTATTGGATAATGCTTCCCCTCACCACATTAAAGTAAACTAACGGACTCTCCTTTTGGTTCTGTGGGAATGATAAGGGCTCCTGATAAAAGACTCGACGTTTCACCTCACCACAATTCATTCATTGTTTGATATTAATGTTTTGAAGGCGTTCAGGCATTGTTCCTCTGGAGGCGGATGCGGAGTGATAAGGAAAGGTGAGCACTCAAGATCAGTGGACCCCTGGACATGACTGGATGACATGAGACACTGGGTCTTTGGCCACAGTGGCTCTTGTATTATTTATAGTTTGGCCTCTTTATTTGGATTAGACGGAAACTAGACGAGACTAGACTCGGTGGGACTGACAAGCTTCTAACTAAAGGACAGCTAGCGCTATATAGGAGATAGCAGCGAGCGGACTCTCCTCATCCTTGAGGTCATCTCACAACATTTCCAGATCAATTCCATTCCTCTCCCATCCCCGGAAGATGATAGAAATAGCATTCAAATGATGAAACTGGACATGGTGGACAGAGGCATTGGCCATTGGTGTCATTCCCCGTATGGCCTCACTCCAGCTCTAGTGTGATATTTCATCCAGCATTGAATAATAGAGGGACAGTGACATTTTGACATTGATAATATCGGGCATTGATACACTACGAGTAGGGATCAAGTGCCTTTTTTCAACGGCTCATAACGATCTCCTTGGAATGGAAGAGATGAGAG
The DNA here is from genome assembly GCA_009869845.1 of Pseudachorutes palmiensis. NCBI lineage: Eukaryota > Metazoa > Arthropoda > Collembola > Poduromorpha > Neanuridae > Pseudachorutes > Pseudachorutes palmiensis. The sequence goes on along the minus strand of VNWY01000005.1, from coordinate 122,518 downwards.
GCCGAATTTCAATTTGGCATTTGGGATTTAAGTGGCCATGAGTCCTTGTAAGGGCACACACACGGGCCATGAAGGTATCTTGTGATATGAGTTGCATCAAGGAATGAGGATGATGACGTTGTTGGACTTTAAACAATAGTGAATTATGTCTTGTTGTTGACCTCTCCTTTTTTGAAATTGGAAACTGTCATCGTCTGCCGAGCTGTCTGGTGATTGGCTGATTTCTAGACTGTTGTGAAGCTGCTTAGTGAAAGAGTACATGGCGAGTGTATCGAAGGGAAGGGACCCATTAATGCCTCCAATCCAGTGATTTAAGAGAGACATAAATGTCTAGTCATAACTTTATGATGGGTCTCTGATCAGTGGGCACAATTCCATCCTGAATCTTCATCTTCTTCTGATGACTTCATTGAAAATCTCCTCCTGAGGTGAGCGCAGCATCTCTTCCAAGATCTGAAATGAAGGCGAAGGATGATAAAGTGAGTAATAACAATAAATGTAGGCTCGTCTTATTAATAATTCCACGGAAGAGATCCACTCCAAATCCAAATGGCCTCATGGTAATTTACGGATTGATTCATCTTCACCACCAGAGAGCCTTTCATTTTTGGGTGTGACAGGAGACTCGTTAAATGGAACGCTGTTCCTCATGCAGCTATGCAAGGACGACTGAGATCCGCATCTGGCTCGTGTTATTTTGTAAAATTTCACAAAGATTTTCACTTTTATTTGGACCTTGATTACCGTGGAATGAAGGACTGTTAAGAGTCATGATTCCCACATGTCCCTCCCTTGTGTATTGTAGCCCGAAGGCGAGGCAAAGGGTGATGGGCTGGTGATAATGAGCTTGTCATTGAGGGAGGATTTTGAGACTCGACTGGTTTGCGGCGGGTAATTCAAATTCCAAAGCGCCATCACCAAGGCTCTTCAAGGCTCCTCAGCTGGTTGGGATATGTAGGTTAGACTATTGGACTTGCAGCCACACAAAATAATATTCAGAGTGCTCATGATGAAGGGTTCCATTAATCAGTTCTGAATCTGCGATTCCTCTTCTCGACATGTCAGTGAGGCGTTTTTGAGAGCAAAGTGACATTGCGAGGCTGAAGAGTTTGAGAAGCCATCCCGAGTGTAGATGTTTTTCTGAGGAGGAGGGATTTTAATGGATCCACCAGAGCTACTGATTGATTTGAATTGAGCTTTGGCGGTTGGAAAGTGAGCATGCGGAGGAGGCTTTTCCTTCTTCTTAAGCTCTTAAACTTTTCATTCATTTGAAGGGCGTGTTTCATTGAGACGACGAGTTTGATGAGAGGCGTAGACTCGAGGGATGCCGTTTGGGTGAGGTTGCTCCCAAGCGAAACAAAGCGACGTCGATGAAGCTACTGGGCACTCCGTCCTCCCTGCTTCCTTGATCCCAAGATGCGAAAATCTACCCATTGGAATAGGAAGGGAAGGAGCTCTTCTCAACAGTGGAGACTCTCATCTTCATTCAGGTTGAGTTTGATGAGCTCAAGGAAGGAGTCGTGGAAATGCTGGCTACTCTTGTACTAGGGATGCAGGGCGCCAGGTGGTTGAGTAGTTCCCACTAGTACTGGCGTCCACTGGTGGTGCTGGTTTTGAGATCCTCCTAAGGTTACTTTCCGTAGTCACATCCTCCGAAGTGGACGGGTCGAGGGTCTTTTGAAAAGATAAAGGGACTCGGGATGATGATGGAGCTGGGGAAGCAGAAGGAAGCCATTAGCAAAGGACTCCCAGCTCACACGCTGGCTCCTTCAATGCAATTTCATTCCTCACTCCCGGTTCTTGTGTCGAGCATGAAAAAAAATATTTTCGTACTTTGTGACAAAATGCAACTAAGAAGAAGGCAATGTCGTCGTAGGGTCGCCGCTGTTTCTTGCGAATGCTCATCGCCAGCTCTCCCTCTGCCTCTCTCTGCCTCGCGCAGGATTTCCGGTGATGCGATGGAAGGATATGAAACGAGGTTTTAGATTGTGTTTTAATTGAGCAAACGGTTAAAGTGAAAAGTGCCATGCTTCCTTGAAATTCCTTGATTGTTTTTCTTCCGTTTTGAGAGACGAAGCTTGTCTCCTTCTCTTCTGGATCTTCTAATATTCCGTGACGTCCAGCTGGATTTTGGGTTGTTGTTTCTCTCTCGGTGGATCCTTTGCTTCATCTTGAGCAGTAGTTGAATTGTAGTTGGAATATGCTTGGCTAATGCCACTGAGCATGCTGGGATGTTTGGGAAGCGCTGCAATCCCCTTGCCATCATCATCCCTACCCATTCAACTTTAGTCTCACGCCAGATGGTGAAGAGCTAAGAGCTCTTTCAGGCTGTTCATTCCGCGTCTTTCTCTCGCCTCCATCATCATCACGAAGAGCAACAAGTTGAATAGCTTCACTGAGGAAGGAGACCACCATCACCACCATCATAACTGTTCCCCTTCCTTTCAGAAATTAACATGCGTGGATTTGCAGACGCAGCAGTGCTGGGGAGGACAGTAGGGATTAATCCCAGTATCCGGGTAGAGTAACCTACAACTGTCCCAGTTCCAACTTCCAACCCACCGGCTTCCTTCACTTAGGCCCATGTGAAATGTCCGTCTCAGACGTCTCAGTCAGAGGGTGAGAGACTTCATTTGAGAGGGAAAATTGCGCAAATCTCCGCCAGCTCGTTCCTTTACTTGACTTTGATGTTTTAATAATGCGTGTTTGTTTTTGTGTTGATTCCAGGGGTAGCTGGTTTGGGATGCTCAAAGCCTGCGAGTAAAATGGACAACTCGAGAGCGGATTTGGAGATGAATAAGCCGGATGGAGTGGAATTGAGAGAAGCTCGAATGAGTAGTTGCTAAACTGTTTGTTTTGGAACTTCAGTTTTGCATGTACACTCCTTCTGATTTGTGGTTGGTGCAGAGCACAATGATTGTTACCCTTCATAGAACAATGCATGGGACCATATTGACTTTTCCCGTCATGAGCACTAAGAGTGTGACCGAGAAAACAGGATCCTCGCCTGGAGAGACAAACGGCAGATTGTAGAGAACAAAAGATTTATTCGGAAGTCAGTGAGACAGTCATAGTGTGCATTTACCAATGGCCGAGAATGGTTTTAGTAATCGACGTTCGACGATGAATGCGACGAGGACTTATCCAGGTGTTGCCTCTCGACTTGTACCTAACCCCACATCATCCACGGCAACGCCTCCCAACACGCCGATCCGCGGAGGGATCGGGAGTGTTCCAGCAGTGTTTGTGCGACCCTTGTCAAGGTCACAGTTGTCCACTGTTTCTGGAGTGAGCCCAGCCTCAGGCGAAGCATGTCCGTCGTCGCCCCCTCCAAGGCCCATTTGCCTGGACCAACCGAGGCCGAACTCGGAGCGTCACCGAAACCTTTACTTGGGTGCTCCACTTCCTGTTCATAACAGAGGAAGCGTCACTGGCGTGAGTGGGAGTCCGTCGCATGCCAAGGTCGCCAGGCAAAACTCAAGTGTGACTGCTGCAGAGCAAGTGAGACTCCCGTCAAGCTCTCGGAAGACTGGAAAGGAAGGCCGTGATAATACGAATTTTACAAATAGTCAAGACGGCGTTGTGACGGCACAACCCACCAAGAGAGGTCTCCTTGACCCACCGACAGAGAACGGAAAAGTTGTACTGGCGGAGTCATCTATTGTGTGTCCATACTGCCGGAAGTGTCGTTGTGAAGCCTGTGGCACCCCCCGACCACTTCCATCTCGGTGGATTTGTTCCAAGAGTATTCACTGTGGACCCGAGCCCTTCATAGACTACGTAACTTGCCTCTGTTGTGTCAAGGCCGTTTTCTACCACTGTGGAAAGAACCATGAGCCAGATGGCGGCGTACTCTGTGCTGACAAACCCTGTTCCTGCACCCCTCACCGGAAGTTCTGGAGGTGGGGCTGCATGGCCGGCATTTCCCTCATCCTACCTTGCCTCTGCCTCTACTGGCCTTGTAAAGGATGTCTCTGTGTCATTGAGAAGACTTACCAAAGGTATCACAACAATGGATGCAACTGTCGTCCACCTCCCGGGACATCCAGTAATCCCCGCTCTCCGATCCACGGGATCGTCGAGTTGTCAGAGGACGAAGATCACCAGCGCATGCCCAATGCCTTTCGCCACCCACCGCCAATTCCACATCATGGAAACAAAAAGCTCCTACCACCGCCGCCTCCAGTCTCAACCAAGTGAGGTCAATCAGGTCACCGAATCATGAGCCCAGATCAACCAATAATAAGTAAGATTGCAATTGGAGCAAAGCGCAGTGTAAAGGAAGGCTCGGGTGGGACACGCTAGAGATAAAGTTCAGTCCAGGGAAATGATTACGAGTATCAATATGTCAAGACTGATTATTGATCATGAGATTTATTTTCTCTTTTTCCTTTGTTACATTGATGATCGATTGAGAGAGAGAGGAGATTGTTACATTTTGAACTGAAAACAACTAAAAATTGAAAAGTGGAAATTTCTTATAATAATTCAACTCCATTTTCAGGAGATTTATGATTTTTATATTACTGTAACTGCTAAGGGAAAGCAAAGGTCAAGCAAATCCAAAAAATTCCAACGAACCACTTTGAATGTACGCCTAGAGAACAAATCTGAAAAGAAATTCACTTACCTATACAACTACTACCTTTCAAGTGTGTTTTTTAATTTATATATAAACTACACCCACAAAACCTAATTAATGAAATTTACAAATTACATTTTAAAACGTCATCCCTGATCCGTAGTAGTCTCGTAAATGTGTTTAGAAGACCTTAGAATAGACGAGAGTGAAAGTGCGGAGAAAGGAAAGGAAATTGTAAGTTATTTGCATAAAACAAAAGAAGCACTTTATTGTCAATTGTGCTTTTCTTCCAATGCTCAATTCTAATGTTAACTGTTGTACTAAATTAAGAGTTGTCATTGTTGTTGCTCCCTTTCCTTCTCCTTAATCCTAATTACATTTCATACACTTATAGGGATTTCTAATAACAAAAGTTCTGAGTCCTAGGAGTTGAAAAACGTCGTCTCTTTATCTCCATTCAGAAATACTTTTTTTTGTTTTTCTTTTTACACCCACTTTTACTTTTCTTTTTGGGGGAAATAAGGACGGGGTGAAAGGTCATATTGCCTTCCTTTCACTCCTAGACTGTGAGTAAAAGCACAGGGACTGACTTCTGGGCCTTTATTAATAAATAAATGAAATCTTTGGCTAATACAATTCCTTTTTAATTTTAAAAAGATAAGGGCAAAAGCAATTTATGAGAAAGGCCTCTTTCTAAATTTAAATTAAATTATTATTAAATCCAACACCGGTTTAAAGCCTCTAAATGCTGCCCACCTTACAAAATCTGTTCTAAACGACCACACCCTCTCTCTCTCTGTTTTTTATTTATTATTATTATTCATTAATTATCCATTATTATTAGACTTATACTAAAAAGTCCTTCTCTTCAGGCTTACAATGAGACAGGGAAAATGACCAACAACACACACTAAATTATAATAATCACTAGTCAAATTTTCATTGTTACAGTTATCACTACTAAACTACTATTAATTATTATTATCATCCTCTGTTTTACCTACTCCCGTCGGAATGTGTTTTTAAGCTTAAGCACTCCAACATAAATTAACTTAAGAGCCAGCCACACAACTAAAAAGGGTAAAACAATTTAACCAAGGAGACAAATTGCATGATACTGATGATATAATGAGAGAAAGGCATGAAACAATCATCACAAGACGAAACAAAGAGGAAATAATAAAATTTAAATGAGAAAGTTGGGAATATAAACAAAACGGAGTTTCGGAATTCTTATTCGGGGAGAGCTTGGCTGGGGTTCCGGTTCAGAGGTCAACTGAATGAGTCTGGAATACAGTTTAGCTGCCCTCTTGGATTTCCTTCGGAGAAATGGCTCATTTAAAATGAATTTAGGAAACCATGGTCCTTTAAGGGAGGGTGTTTCCTGTCTCCTGGAGACGACGACCATATGCTACTTTTCTTAATAGCCAAGGGAACCTAAATTCCCAGCGACGAGGACCTAAGGAACCTTTTCCGAAACATTTTAATGTGACTTTTGCCCCAACAAATCCACAAGGGTGCAAGCGCCCTGAGTCCTCCGAAAGGAGTTGGAATCGTGTCACATTTCAGAATCTTAAATCGTTTTCATTTGGAGCAGAGACCTTGCGTGGAGTTGTTAAAAATCAATGAATTGGATTCCCCTCATTTCCCGGTGTTAGCCCCCTGCTGTGCTCTACGAGCATCCGGCATAGAAAGCATATGTCTACTTCCGGTATTCTAGGTTTACACGAGACTTTTCACACACAAGTCTACCACCAAAATATTCTTGAAGTAGTGAGGATGCTTGGGTCTCCAGGCCAGTAGACGACCAAGTTGGAACTCTTTTTGGGAAGGAAGCACGGTTCGGTGGTTGAAAAGAATACAAAGGATATGGACTTTCTTGTCATCCTGACTAGGCGACTTACCACGACGTTCGCAGTTTGGTGGGAAAACCTTCTTTAGTCTACTTCTGAATGGATGCTTTTCGGGGGAGGGAAGGTTCAAGTAATTCACCATTCAGCAGCAGCAGCAGCAGTATAGACTCCATCCATATTCCCACCTAGTACTCGTAACTCCGAACTACGCCAGTAATTTTCAATTGAAAACATTTGGGCGATGTATGCATGTGTGCAAGGAAAATGCCAAAACGTGAGCATAATAATAACACAATTGATTAGCGGAAACACTTTCCTTCTGGCTTGCTTCTTGCAAAAACTCATATAGCATCTCACTTTTTTTTGCATTCGTGCGAGTTTCATTCAACTCTTTACAAAATAAGAGGAGCTTATTGCCAACCCTGCGCGCAGTTATGGAGCTTATGTAGGTGGTAGTAGTGGTCGTATATTCTACCTTTGGAATGAATGAAATGAATGAATGGGGCTGAGGGGATAATGACTGCGCGTAGGACGACGAAGGGACGACACCTTTGATTCTTTGGTTGGATGACCGGAAGAGCTTCGGACCCTTGGATTTCATTGAGGCTCTTGAAGAGGACTTTGGGATTAAAAGGGACAAGCTAAACTTGGGAAGCGTATAGTCAGTTGGAAGGCGGGGGATCCTTAAGGGCCCACCGTCTGCTCCTTCCGGCGGGAAGAAACCCTTCAACACGAAAAATAAATGTACACCATAGAATGACAGCAGCTGCATACTATTTACTAGGAAGACTCTTCTTCTACTGAAATTGGTTTTATTTAGAAAAGCCCAACCTCATGCAGGGAGGGATGACCTCGGAGGGCACTTACCGTAACCTGCCTTCTTGAAATGAAACATTCATTCATATGAGAGACGTGGTATATATAGCCCATACTTACGAAGGGACAAGCGAAAGGGTTATTTGCCCCCTTTTCGCACGACTTTCTCCATTCAGTCAGTGAAAGTTGACCACGCCTTCGTCGTTCGTCGTTGCTCGCCTTCCATTCCATTCACTTCTATTTTTTTCCTGACTTCCTCTTTTTCATGAATGAAAATTTCCTGACATCCACATCCTCATGTCGCCCGCCTGTTTCCCTTCTGCCCTGTGCACTCTAGAGCCTCCATTTTCTATTCTTGGCATCATCCGATTCTTCACGCCTTCCTTTTTCCCGACGACGGTTTCAACTCTCAACTTCCTGTGTGAAGGACGTAAAGAATATTCTTCCTTTCGTCAATTTGGCAAAGTCCTCCATTGACTTTTTCCATTCTCTTTCCCCTTCATTTCTTCCTATGAATTTTCCGTCTTCTGCTGCATTCCAATGTTACATCAGAGGGGAAATGAACAATCTGGATTCCGATGAGAGGGTCACAAAGGTCTGACTCGGTGTTGTGACACAGTTCATTAATCCACTAGACGGAAATGGAGTGGGTGTTGAAAGCACAGCAATATTTTAGGAATCTCCGATTCCACTGAAAATCCGACTAATTGCATTACTGCAAAGAAACTAAAAAGGCAGATTGAAACGACGATCCCCTGGATATTACATGTTCATCATCATTCCCAGAACTGAGAGAGACCATTTATTCAGGGATATTACACGCAGTTGACCTCCGCCTACCCGCATTGCAGGTGTCCAATTGCTCTGTGTCAAGGTGAGCATGAATCCCTTTAAAAAATTCTGTGAATGAGTTTCTAGGTTTTTATTTTAAAACTTCTGATGCTCCTGAGCATCTTTCTACCCCTTGTACTGCCGGATGAAGCTTTTTCCTAAATAACCAATTTCACCAACCTCATCTTCTGCAGCTGTCATTCTATCGTTTTTTTTTATTCTGAAGGGTTTCTTCCCGCCGGAAGGAGGGCCCTTAAGAAGCCTTCGCTTTCCAACTGACAACGCTTCCTCAGTTGAAGCAGCTTCTACAATGTTCTCTCAAATAAAAGTCCTCCAAGAACTTGAATGAAATCCAAAGGGTCCTTCTGCCTCTTCCGGTCATCCACGGGAAAGAATCAAAGGTGTCCCTCCATATACGCCCAGTCATTAAGCCTCCTTCTCATTCATTCCTTCCATGGCCATAATAAATAAGCCTTCTTCCCCCAGAGCAACTTCATTTTTGGTTCAAAACATTTTATTATTATTGGGAGTAGCAGCTTGCTCAGCTTGGGAAATGGAGAGTTGAAAGTCACAGAAATGCAAGGAGGAGGCAGGGGTTTTTGCTAAAGAATCAAAAGTAGAGGGAACAGTTTCCGCTAAATAGTCGCGTCGTCTTCTAAACCGCAAAGTATTACATGTGGAGATGCAACAACTAGGCTGAAGCTGCTGGTCTAGCTACATGTAGAGCTACTGCTGAATTCCTTCTCATTTCCAGCACCAACGAAGCGTATTTCCTTGGGTTTTTAGTACGCTCCACAAAACGAAAGAGTGTTATATGGAGAACTGTGTGAAGACCATGTTAACTGATGAAGGTTGATTTTGGCTCCTTTCCGTGTCTTTAGTGTAAACTAAAAAGACCGGAAGTGTACGCATATGTTTTCAACCGGATGTTCTCATAACCATCATGTCTCTGTACTATAACCATTCACGGCTGCTAAAGGCTTAAGGCAGGCTTAAAGGGCTTGGAACCAATTACAACAGTGGCAAGATGAAACTAAGTTGAAACTATAGACGCGATAGAATCCAAATCCAACAATGCAACTAAGGTTATAATAGGTGTCACATCAGTCTTCTTCTAATGGGTTGATCAAAAAAGTTGAAAGTATGCAAAATAAGTGGAAAAGAATGTGCAGGAGAGACAGAAATGAAGGCTAATTAGATACGCCCCTGGAGAAAGTCTTCATCGTGAATTTTCAGGACGCTGTGAGATGCTTCTTTGCTGTCAGGGCTATATGCTGCTTCCGCAAATTTAAACGCCTACGTTGCAAACTTGTCGAAGAAGGGACTGCTGCTTGTTTTTGCATAACAATTCTCCAAAGGACCTTTGCCCTAAGGTCCTCCGACATTAAAATATGGAAAGCCCGCTAAACCTGTTCATGGATTTTCATATTCCAATGACCTCTTCGGTTCTCATCATAAAAAAATTGCCACCCCCGCTATCCCATTGGGATTAAATAAATAGGGAATAAAAATGTTATCAATCAATGTTTATTTGATTTCTTAACTTTCACCCGGGACATAAAGCTATGCCCAAAAAATTAAGGGTTTCAATGGGAGAATGTGGGATCTATTGTGCGAGTTGAAATTGAATTTTTGTCAATTGAATTTTGGTATTGTTGGTATCCAGCAAGGAATAAAGGACTTGAAGGGATCCCTTATATGGAAAAATGTTTTTCCAAGAGAAGTTGAAGTTTTCCAAAGGACCATTTTGCCACAGCAGGACACCGACCACAAAATTCAAAACGGAGCTGCTATGGCTGTACGTTGTGAGGAAAGAAGGGAATGAGGATGTCGCCCAATTTCCATCTTTAACAAAATAACTTGAAGGAGGATGAAGTGTGAGCCTTATTGTTCCCAACGAACGTTAGAACAAAAGAGCTCTTCACATAAAGAAAGAGAGAGAGATGACGAAGGGACCCTTGAGGGAGTGACAAGGGTCCGTTATCCACGCTCTGGGAACAATGCCAGCTATTATCGTCCCTTCAAAACAAAGACTTCTCTCCATGACTTTATTAGTTTCATATGGAAATCAATTCCAGGGAAAGAGCCCTTTGGTCTACAGAACTTGGGAAACATTCCAAGAGAAAATGAAGGAGAGAATGAGTTGATGAATGATGAGACACTTAGTAGGGGAATTCATTTAAAAAATGGATGAGGCAGTGACCATTTTGGTGATTTGAAAACTGCCAAGTCAAAAGTTGTTAAGGAGAGGGAGAGACGGCTTGAGGTCCATATATGGCACAACTGCATCCTTAACTCACTTCCTACGTAGCCGTCGTCCGAAGGGAAGGTGTGTCACGGAGGGCACTTGACCTGGACCCACCCTTAACCCACCCTTACATGTCACTTACACGCCCATCATACAAAGACACAGCAGTTTTCATACCCCGGACAACCCGCTTTCCCGTCGTGTCGTCCCCCAGGTGCCTTGAGCAAGGCGACCACGACCAAATGTCAAACCACTTATGCAGACACCGAAGTTTGCGGCGGCAGAGCGGCGCCAAAAGTGACCCGACTCACGCAAGTAGGCGACTTGACTTGGACTTGGTGGAAAGTTATAAAACAAGATCGAAGACAGGGAAACTGCTTACTACTCGAGAAGAAAACGAGCTACACGGAGGGATGTTGACATTCTTCTTTATTAAGAGACCTTCAGCCCCTCAAACTCATCATTCCACTAACAACGCCACAACTAACAAATTGGCAAAGTAATTAATGACAAAGCTTTAGGTAATCACAGAAAGACTCACAAACGCACATGGAATCTAATCGCAAAATAAATTAGAGGAAAAAATTAGCACAGAAAGCAAGTAGGCTTGGGTTAACCCAATTATGAAGTTACGTCAATCATTTCCACAGTCACTGCGAAGAGGATTTAAAAAAAACTCGCAAATTCTCAAGCCCTATCATCGTTAAAGATCCAAACTTTGTTGGCCGTTTGGCGGAAAGGTGGATGCCTATTCCATTTTTTTTATTTTGTAAACCCCCGCCCACGCACACATCCAAATGATAAATCCAAGTGGCATTTCCATGTTCTTGCCTTGCTCGGACGCGATCCAAAGCTACGGGATCGAGAGTCTGCGGCAAAGGTGAAATCCCAAATAAATAATAATTCTTTCATCATTTTTTAAAACCCAGGTTCTTATTTCTTAAGCTGCTAAGCTGTTGTGTGACTGGACGGAGTTTGTGTGTATGAATGGAAGGTGTTCCATGAGTTTCCCAGGGCGGATGGAGGACACTTGCTTCCTGTTCCTAAGCTTCTTGGGGCATGACTCGACGCCTTCCGTCCGTCGCTTTTGCCCTGCCCCCTCCCTCTGCTTTACAAGTCCCTATTATAATAATTCCAAGGTGGATTTGGAGAATGAATGGAGGATTTTGAATTTCCTTTTTGGATCTGAGAGGATCTGTTGGAGCTGAGATGAAGAAAGGGAGACAGGTGAGAAAGATAAAGGATGATATTGATGCAACGAGGAAGATAAAAGACAAGCCAGGACTACGGCTGCTTCTTCCTAGTTTGTACTTTCATCCTACTTCACCGCTACCTGAATTGAATTCAAGTGTGAGCTGATGATTTCAGAAAAAGGAAGTGTGAGGAAAGACTTGACTTAAGCTGCCCTTCCAGTGAACTCTTGCAAGTCCTCCTCGTGTGCACAATAATTACAATCTCCCGTCGACGAGGACCAAGGAATAAAAAACCTGACATGATGGCCAAGGTTTTTTTCGTTATTAAAGGCAATGAGCGGAGGTTTCGTAGGGCCTCAAGACTCCCTTTGGTCCTTCTTCTTATCCTAACAACAATAAATCAGGGCTTACAGGTAGGAGGGAGGCTCTTTACAGAAAAAGACAAGATGAAGGAAGGACCTGAAACACACCTGGAGTCGAAAAGTTTCTGTTTCTTATCTTATCCAGGTGGAAGAATTAGAGAATGGAAGGAAAACAGTTTCCCCCCAATGGCCCTTGACGGACACACATGAGCCTCTCCTTAGTCCTATACAACAAAAATGAAATGGTTATCATCAAAAAAATAAATGTGAACTTTAAGAAATCATTCACTAACCTTGGAGGGGCTGAAAGAAAGCTCAGCAGAGTTCCATCCGTGGGTGGACGACTGCGGCCAACAGGACTCAAAACAACATTCTGGGTCATACAGGACAACGACATGAAGAGCCGACCTTGTATGGAATGTTACATTTACAAAAAAAACTGAGGAGTGGAAACTGAAAGTCAGTTATTAGAAATTATTATTTGAGGAATGGGATGGAGACATGGTTTTTTGATATTAAATACTTGTGAAAACGGGGCTCGCCCTTTATAAAGTGTATGTAAGCTCTAATAAGCTAAAAATAATTTTTTTTTGTTATAATCAAGGATCAAAAGGAGTCATGTCACCATTCAAAAGGGCGGATTTTGATTTCGTCAGTTCGTTGAGCCAGGAAGAGTGGCGTTGGCCCTGGTCGTAGTCTCCAGAATCATGTTCAAGCTTTCCGTATCAGTTTTGACGACGTCAACCAAATGCTTCAAGCTACTTTGCTGAATGCTGAGAAAGTCCTTGATTTCATGCAGACTAGCCTCGTCAATGGTATACTTGATATTGTTTCCAGTGTATTGTTGAAGGCGAAGGTTGGAAACCAGCTCCTTGAGACGGCCTTTGAACTCTGTTGGAGAATTAAGCTCGAGCTCAATCCTCTGGATTCTTCGAGAAAGCTCAACTTCGTCTGGAGATAAGTCCATTACTCCTTTTCGAGCAATTTCGAGTCGAGAAATGACCTGGAGGAATTTAAACAAAATTATTCATCGCATGAACAAAGGATATTTACGACGGATGAAATTGTAGTAATACCGAGAGCAAACGGAGGCAAAGTTGAGCCTGCTTGCGCTTTAACTGGATAACCTCCGCCGCAATATTGGAAGAGCGGTTTTGATACATAGCACATTCATCTTGAAGTAAAGCAACTCGGGCAGTATGGTGCTCGCTTTCAGTCTGTTTAGAAAAATTAAGAATTTAGTTTTGGTAGAAATACCAAAACTTATGCATTGTTTTAAATATACCTCTTGAGCGTGAATACGACGTTTGAGAGTATCAATTCCAATCATTGGTGACGGGATCATAGTTGTAGGGTCTGGATTATCTTCCTGAGCTTGCTTCCACACCCTGGGATCAATTCCTAATAACAGAAATCATAATAAAAACACATGTATCAAAAGTACCTTCTGTAAAGTAAAAAATACCTTCTGGTGCATTCTCCAAGTATCGCTTCAATTGTTCTGGACTTGGTCTGACCTTGGCCATCACGTTGCTGATCCCCATTGTGTCTAATTGAGGCTTGAGATGAGGCTGACTAATCAAAGCCGCCAGATCTGTAGCAGGAGCTCGACGGAGACTTGTCTGATCCTCAGCGAACACGTTGACAATGCTCTGCTCTTCCGAAGTTCCTTTAATCCCAGCAATTTTAAACATGATGTTTGGCCGGTTGATGAATGATTGAAGTATGGCAATGAGCTGGGGTTCTTCACTTCGAATTTTTTCTGGCGATTTCTTCAAATCAAACGAGACGAGACCATCTTCGTTGTTGTTGGCGTGCATGAAGGAGTAACCAACAGCTTTGCACCTGTAGAATGGATTCGCTGGGGTGTAGATCACTGGAGGATGAGTTTGGGAGTAGTATCCCTTTCCAAAGCCCATACATGCTTGAAGATAGTTAAAGTTTGCGAGAATCATGTCACGCTCGTCACCAAACTTGTTACATTGGAAGATGGACTGGTAAAATGCATGTTGAGGATCAATTTGCTGTTGCATCTGCTGCAACTGCTGTAATTGTTGTTGCTGCTGTGATTGTAAGCCAGTAAACATGGAAGGAGGATCTAGAATTAGAAGATGAGATTTATAATTGGACTTCAATATGAAGGTAGATTTCATAAATAAAAATTACTTGGAGCAGGGAAAGCAAAACTTGGTGCTGGAGCAGTTGTTGTAAAACCAGTACCAGTAGACGGAAATCGAAAAGATGGCTGTTGTGCTGCGCCAAATGTCCCCGTAGTTCCGAATGGTTGACCTTAGTGTTCAAAATATACAAAAATTTAACTGTCCACCAACAAATTAGAATATGTTCCCTTACTTGTGGTCGTTGTCGGAAACACAAAGCTAGTTGCAGGAGCAGTGCTTCCAAAAACATTCCCGGTTGCGCCAGTGCCAAATCCAGTGGTATTGGTTCCCGTACCGAACCCAGTTGCAGGAGTTGAGCCAAACCCAGTAGTAGCTGTACCGAATCCACTTGATGTTCCAGTTGACCCAAATGGATTAGCAGCGCCAGCTGTTCCAAATCCAGCAGTAGTTTGACCCGTGCCAAATCCAGCAGTAGTTTGACCCGTACCAAATCCAGAGGTTGTTTGACCGGTGCCAAATCCAGTAGTAGTTTGAGGCGTACCAAATCCAGCAGTAGCTTGACCGGTGCCAAATCCAGCAGTAGCTTGACCGGTGCCAAATCCAGCATTAGCTTGACCGGTGCCAAATCCAGCATTAGTTTGACCGGTGCCAAATCCAGCAGTAGCTTGACCCGTGCCAAACCCAGCACTTGCCCCAAAACCGGAAGTCGCGCCAAATGGGTTGGGAGCAGCGGCGGTTCCAAAAGTAGACGTAGTTGCCCCGAAGCCAGTCCCAGTACCTGTCCCAAATGTGTTCGTTGGTGCAGCCATTGTACCGAATGTACTTTGACCCGTAGTAGCCCCGAATGATGGGAACCGCAAGCCGGTTGACGGGGTGTTGAAATTGAAGCCAACTGATGGTTGCTGCTGGGTCGTTTGAGGGGCTGCAAAGCCAGCACCAAAGGCAGACTGTTGAGTCCCGAACCCAGTATTCATATCACTAAAGACTTTACAATCAATTAAAATAGTTACTTTGTTGATAAAAAAACAAGACAAAAACCTCACGCTTTGGAATTCCAGGCAACCACCTGACTCCAAATTGAAAAATGGAGGGAATTTGTCACTGGGAAAAAAAAGCCAAGCAATCCACACAACAACGGACGCACCGCGACACGCATATGGGCAAATTAATTTGCAATGAGTAATGCGCATGCGTGCAAATTTTTTAAAACAGTAGAACTATTTTAGCCTGATTGATTTAAATAGGTTGTACCTAGAATTCCAACGACTCAATAACACGGCTGCTTGGCTCATCAAAAGCTCATTGGTCACAC
Source organism: Pseudachorutes palmiensis (assembly GCA_009869845.1). Lineage (NCBI taxonomy): Eukaryota > Metazoa > Arthropoda > Collembola > Poduromorpha > Neanuridae > Pseudachorutes > Pseudachorutes palmiensis. The sequence continues at coordinate 107,201 of VNWY01000005.1, read as the reverse complement.
GTCCTCAGGAATTTTTGGACCTGGCAGTTTCATGGGTCATGACTTCAGAGGGTAACAGTTACAAACACTATACCCGACTTTCCGATTTTTTGCTTATGGCAATCTTGAGCGTCCGAATACTGCTGAGTCACGTGGTACAGTCGTGTGACTTTAAGTTTCTGTTTGTAAGCGTACGAAATAATAAAAAGGTTAAACATTTCTTTATTTAAACAGTAATTAAAAACTAAAACTTTCACATCTTAAAACTAACAGTTACAGGTAGTATAGCTCCAAGAGTTCCTTCCCAGAAGGAACGGTTCCAAGGACTGACATAATTATCTCAATAAAAATAAGTTTAAGTCGAAGTTGTATTTTTAAGTGGAGGGTGTTCAGGGAGGTTTTTTCAAGGTATTCTTCGAACTAATTACATAAAAAATAAACTTTATTTGGTGATAATAGATTGCTATTGTCCTGAATATTTACTTTATAGTTTGCCCATATCTGAGCTGTGGATTTGAGTATTGTAACATGAGGAAGGATCCACCAGTCAAACCAAATTAGGCGAGATGATTTTTTTTATTCATGAAATCAAAAAGTTGTCGAGGGCAAGGTCAAAGGTGAGATAAAAACAAAGTTAACTTGAGCTAGAGTAAAATGCGTCTAAATATTTGCTGCCTTGTCAAGCATCGCTTCCAGAATGAAGGCTAGTCTGCTAAAATTCCGAAAACTGGCGGCGTTCTGGCCCAATGTCAGCGGAGGAATTCATCAACATTTAGTTTGCAATAATCATCAACAAATCTGCAAAATTTCATTTTCGTCGTATCCGGCGCGATCCTCTTCATATAGTTCACCTCTCCAGGTTCCACGTAGTATCAATGTCAGGAGCCAGTTGTCATTTGGGCAGCCTACAGTGGAATCCCATCCAGAGTTCTTCTCCAATCCTTCAGATGTAAGGACTGACTTTAGTTCGAGTATAAGTGACCATTGTATCTCTTTGTATAATTCATTTTACAGGTCATCCCTGGGATCGGGAAGGAAGAATTTAAAGAGAGACGGACGAGGCTTTGCTCCATGGCCTCTCGCTACTGGGAAAAAAGACAGGGAGAGAAACTGGCTCACATAATCATCATCCCAGCATCTACAAAAACCTACATGACTGAAAATATCCCATATCCTTTTAGACAGAACTCAAACTTTTTCTATCTGACTGGAAGCTATGATCCAGAATCGGTTCTGGCTCTTGTAGTTACCGCTGATGGGAAGCAAGTACATTCACTTTTTCTCAACGATCCGGATCCGGTGAGTGACCTATGGGATGGCAGGAAAACGTCGCCGCAAGGAGCGACAGAACATTTGGGGTTGGACGCAGCATATCTCCTCTCAACCTTCGACTCGTTCATCAGAGATTTTGCAGTGTCAACGGAACGTAAAGTTATCTTTTGGTGCGAAGAACCAAGTTTTTTTGACAAAGTTCACAAGCATTTCCTCTCCTCGTGCGACATTCGACCAGTCCAGTCACCGAAATCGCTTCTGGGTGTGTTCTAATACTCAATGATCATAATATGTCACACATAGCATTATATAAGAGCCAGTTTTTAAGCGTCAACCAGGCGTTAATTTAATAATGTTTATCTTTTCAGGTTCGCTTCGTGTCATCAAATCACCTGGTGAGATAAGTCTGATGCGAACTTCTTCTAGAATTGCGTCGGAGGCATTTAGGGCAGCTATCAGCTACTGCAGCGCAAGTATCAACTCGAACCAAGCCCTTTCTGAGCACCAAATCTGGGCAAAGATTGACTACGAGTGTCGCATTCGTGGAGCTGATCGACTAGCATATCCGCCGGTGGTTGCATCTGGCGCCCGCGCAAACATCATCCACTACGTCCACAATCGGAACTTGTGTGGGAAGAATGACCTCTGCCTCGTCGACGCTGGTTGTGAGTTTTTCGGATACTGCAGTGATATTACACGTACTTTTCCAGTTACGGGAAAGTTTGGAGACGATCATCAGAGGAGCCTCTACGAACTTGTGCTTGATGTCCAACTTAAACTTATCCAGATGGTTGAACCAGGAATGACACTGGACAAGCTTTTCCGCAGCATGGGTCCTATCATGCTTTCCGGACTCCAGGAGCTGGGAATCATGGACAAGTCGATTGATATAAGCCGAGGAACCACGGATCTCACTCTTAACTTTTGTCCACATCATGTCTCTCACTTCTTGGGAATGGACGTACACGACACCTCTTCCGTGGAACGCCATGAGTCCTTGCAACCTGGAATGATCATCACAGTCGAGCCGGGGATTTATATCAACGCTCTATCTTCCCAAGGAAATTTCCTCACAAAAGTTGGTCGAGAATTTGATGGTGTTGGGATTCGAATAGAGGACGATGTTTTAGTGACTCCAGAAGGCAACGAAGTCCTCACCGCCCCATGTCCGAAGACCATTGAAGAAATCGAGCACTGGGGGCAAGTCAAAGTTACGTAAACATTTGATTCCTCTTAAATGAAGACAATAACTAACTTTTATCGTAGCCTGTAGTCAAAATCACTCAAAATTACCAAAGATGCAAATGGAATGCCATGTGGATGAAATAAATAAAATTATTTCATCCCAATTCACTAGAATCCTGTGGTGAAAGTTTGGAGAAAAGAGGAGGGCCGTCCTTTTTACTCTCAGAAATTAGTTGATAAAATGTGATTTAACATTTTAAAATATTCTTTTCATGCGAGGGGTTTTCCTAATATAAAATTAATCTGTTGACTACTACTTGGCAGGGCATTTTAAAAACAATTCTGGTTGAATTTACAAGCTCGTGTCGTTTCTTGTTCAGAGGGCTCTGGTGAATTACCATTCCAGTTTCTCAGGGTAATTTCCAGAGAGGCATGCGGTACAATGTCCAATTTTCTTTGGGTCCTTTTCTTCCATGGCGTAGGTAACAGCACTCTGGAGACCCTCAATGGAGAGGTAGACCAAACTGTCAGCACCTATGGATTAGTAATTATATATTAGTAATAATTATATATTATGTATTTTATAAACGAAATCAAGTTCATAAGTGAGTGTCCTTGCTTTTCTTTTTAATCTTACCAACAGCCTCTGCCAGTTGTGGTGCATCCAGTTTGTTGGCAATAAGCTCCTCTCTTGTCGGAATGTTGATTCCCATGTAGCATGGATACTTGATGGGCGGAGAGGCCACTCGTATGTGAACCTGTTTTCAACCAGAAATAATTAATCCTATTTTGTAATATGCTGGAGAAGTTGGAGATAATCTCCAGCAATTTCACAACTTCTTTGGCCAGAGATAAGACACGAGGAGTGTTGAGTGGGATTAAATAAATGGAGGAGTCAAGTCGTATAGGATTAAAGAGTAAAGTTTATACCTCCTTTGCCCCAGCATCACGAAGGAGCTTGATGATTGGTCCAATCGTGTTTCCACGCACAATGGAGTCGTCGATCAAGATTATCTTCTTCCCGTACACATTGTCCAGCAAAGCTCCAAACTTTTTGGCTACGCCTAGCTGACGCAGTCTTGTACTGGGTTGAATGAACGTCCTTCCCACGTAGCGGTTCTTGCAAAGCACTTCTGCAAACGGAATCCCGGACTGTGCAGCATAACCGTGGGCAGCTGCAGTTCCGGATTCAGGGACGGAACTAACAATGTCCGCATCACAAGGAGCCTCTTTAGCCAACTCTTTCCCGCATTGCATCCGCACGGTGTACACCACTTGACCTGGACCAAAATAAAACTTTAAATCCCTGACAGGAGGATTGGTAAAGGCAGAGTTGGAACTTACCCTCGAAGATGGAGTCTGGCCTTGCAAAATAAACGTATTCGAAAATACAAAATGCCGGGAGTTTATCTTCGGGTCGTTCCACAATTCCAATCGATTTGACTCCGTTCTTGGTCAATTCCACAATTTCTCCGGGCTCTACTTCCCTCATGTATCTCGCACCAATAGAGAGAAAACCTGAACTCTCGGATGAAATGACCCACCCTTCCACATCCTCATCGGCATTTGGATTATTTGACCTTTTGAGTGCCGGATTCAGTTTACCAAGGCACAGTGGTCGATTTCCATAAGGATCCCGGACACCGTAGATTCTGTCTCTGTAGAGTAGCACCAGGGAGTAGGAAAGTGGGCTTAGCTTCATGACATGCTTTATCCTTGCAGGCCAATTCGGCCCATCACTTTCTCCCTCTGGCGGATTTAAGCAGAGAGCTTGCGTAATGAGTTCAGAGTCTGACATGGTGGACAATCCCAGCCCACGATCAAGTACCTACATAAAGAAAAACATTATAATTCCCGTATCATCCGTTTGAATCTGAGCATGTGGCATCGAACCTTCTTCCTCAGTGACTCTGCATTAACTAGCTCTCCGTTGTGCGCTACTGCCAGGGCGCCATGTTGCGTATGAACCACAAATGGTTGGCAGTTGACAGCTTCTGACGAGGCAGAGGTGGAGTATCGCGTGTGTCCAATGCCTAAATTCCCCTTTAGTTTACCCATAGCTAGGTCATCGAAGATATGGGAGACGAGACCCATGCCTTTATGAATACTCAGCTTCTTTGTGTCCTCACCCCTGGAAGTCACGATTCCAGCACTCTCTTGACCTCTGTATCCAAAAGAACGGAGTTAGCAGATAAGGCACAGTGGAGCAAAGATTTTTTTTTATTTCAAATGTGATCTGTTGCCATTGTGCCAGGATCATGTTGATGATGATGGAAATATTTTTGGACCCATTTTGAGGGTCACTTGATAAGGATTGGAGACGGAGGCTGGCTGGATTTGTGGTTTGTAGACTTTGTAAGTTACGTTAAAGCAGTTTACTTTCTAACCTGTGCTGAAGTGCGACAAGACCGAGGCAGATGATTTGAGCTACATCGATATGAGTCGGCCATTCTCCAGCAGCGATGCAACCAAAGACGCCACAGTTGTGTGTAATGCCCGCCTCTTCCCCATACGGCATGAGAGAAGAGAGGGATGACGTCGGCGGACTTTCTCTGCACGTTTCCTCACAGGAAGGACTTCCACACGCTTTTCCCGCTACTGCTTCCGCCATGACTTAGCACTTCCTGCCTTGGAATTTAGTTGGCTGTGCTGTCGCTTTGTGTGCTGGATGCTGTCCTCAAGTCTTGCCTTGCTGAGGACGGATTGGTGCTTTGGAGATGAGTCTTGGGAGACAGGAGGTCGGAGACTGACTGCGTGGATCTTATGGACTCAAGAAGACAACTCAATTACCTAACAAAGACGCCCCAGATCAAGGGAACTAACGAGAGATTTTGCAGTGGCCATCTCCACACTGAACAAACTGGATCAAATAGAGATACTAGAGTTCCGGAATTTGTCAATTCATAGGATGGTCCCTGTCGTTCTATCACTGTAGTGGCGATTTAACAAAAGAGTTAAAGGCGTCGAGGGAGAGAAGGAGGACAGAGGGCAACAACGGGCTCGTGTCGACGGAATGGACCAGGGAATTTACGGATTTCGATCCTCTCAACGCTCATTGGCTGGATATTCTCACCACCCTTTTCGGCTTTAACCGTTCCTTAAATCAAGATAAATCAAGGCGAGGAGTCATTGGGACCGAATGAATTATGAGTCACAATTTCAGACTCGTTTGAGTGGTTGTCTGATTGCACGTGCTCCTTTGTCTCAATTGTCGCCGGCATTGTTCCCGATTTACAACCACCAATTACACAAAGTAATTTGCAGCTTTGGTAACGCACTCAGTGAGGACTTGGTCTAAAATAAGATTTCTAGGGAAAGCCAGTGATGAGTAATTGCCCTCTGAATGCGGGAAGGGATTATTAAGTGACTCAAGAAACTACTGAAACGGCCTCAAAGTCCAAAAGGGTTCAAAAGCCTTATTTAAACCGATTACAACGAGATTGAACTAGTTATCACCGATCTACTGAGCCCACCTCTTTTATAACTGATGTCAATTTTATTCGTCTTTGGTTAGGTCATTAAGGTTAACTAATGTGGCCGGGGAATTGGAAGATTACAATGGACTTTACACTTTTGTTTCACTTTAATCCCAATTGAATCCCTGCCTCACATGACTCTACCAATGAAAACTCCCATTCGACCTCTAACCCTGAGTTGAGAAATAATCTGCTTCTGGTAGGTGTGTTCCTTCTATCATCGTCCATTAATTTATGTTCAGCAGAAAATCCATAGACTCCGCGCAGTGATTAGAAGCTACAAGTGGCAGAACCTTATGGAGATAACCAAGATGTCAGCGGGAGTGTCGCCATGTCATATCATTTTAGAACGCTGTTATACTATACTGCCTGCTTGGATTTTTTGGATTTATTATCGAAGTTGAAGAAGGGAAGGGGAGGGGTGGTTCTGTTACATCAGCATTTAACTGATAAAGTGATAAATTATTCAATCTGGCTTATCCCTCCTGTTTCCAGAGATGCTATAATAGCTAAAATAGGACTTCTCAGTGAGGTGAGGAGGTCAAGGCTGGTTCCTTGCTCAATTCCGGACCCAATGCTTCCCATGACGTCCATGACGCTTCAGTTCCATCCCCTGGTCTCCCTGCTGGAGGGATAAGTAGCTCCAAACTCAGACCCATGTTAAACTAGCTCCTTTCTTGCCTTTATTTAATGCAAGGCTTGCCTTCTAATCTCGTCACATTTACCACTTCGTTGTTGTCGGAGGCGCTCTTCTATCTCTGTTGCGATGGCAGGTTAGCTCATCAACACGACTTGCTCTTCTCAAAATCAAATCTAAATCCTTCTTTTTGAAATTGTAGATCTTACTCCTGGGGCATTGGTGATTGAAGGGAAGACTAAGCAGATCTTTGACCTGCCCGCTCACCCTGGCAAGGTCTTGGTCCAGTCAAAGGACAAGATCACCGCTGGAGATGGGGCAAGGGCTCATGTCATGGAAGGCAAGTCCGCCATTGCTAATGCCACGACCTGCAAAGTCTTTGAACTCTTGAACACCGTCGGAGTCAAGACTCACTTTGTGAAGAAGGTTTCGGAAACGGCCTTCATTGGAAAGAAATGTGAAATGGTACCCATTGAGTGGGTCACACGTCGCGTGGCTACCGGCTCATTCCTCAAGAGGAACGAAGGTGTACCAGAGGGATTCCGATTCAATCCACCAAAGCAGGAAACGTTCTTCAAGGTAAGCAATTGGTTATCATTGAACTCATTCAGTTTCGCTTAATTGAGACCAGCTTGCGTTGGATGAACTTTCAGTTGCATAATTCCAAAGGGAATAAATACAATGTAGGCGTATTTCTTTCCCAACGCAAAAGTCTGAACCCCATAAGTCTGACCTTCCGCCTAATTTATGGAAAGGAGAAACAGGCTTATTATATCAACTTTAATTAATTCGATAACGACGACTAATCGACCTTGACTTTTTAAGCGAAGCAGAAAAAATAAAGTAAAGGATTCTTCACCTACTGGCACACTGGTGTTGACACGAAGCTTTCATATAAAAAATATTAAGCAAATACTCAAAAGACTAGTTTTATCTTTTATGTCTGACCTCGAATTTCTACTTTATCTATTTCTTTTCTTCCCTGGAAGGTCACCGAAGAGTGAGCCCTTTAAGGGCCTCCTTCCCTTCATTTTGACAATTTCCTCATTGCTCTTCGTGTCCATCATAAAGTGGATATTACTTTTTGAAATTGTGTCTTTTTTACATGTCCTTGAAAGGAAAAATGCGATGATCGTAAAAGATGAAACTAAGCGCGTGCAAGCAAATCATCTTTCAACGATTACTTAAATACGAACTAAGCAGTCTGGTTTCTGTCGCCATTTTCCAAGCCCCTGTTTCGTCATTCTGAAACCCTCGTTAAATCCTACTGCAGAAAAACTGACGTGTTAACCTTATGAGTTAAAGAAAATTTATAAGATATTAATGGGGCACGCCGAGAATTCGATTGTCTAGACTTTCATTGCCCATTTGGACTTTATGGCATTTGACATTCAACAATTGCCAATTTCTTGTACAGGCTGAGTACATTTTCTCCCATTAAATGACGCCAATCCTGAAATAGAAACTTCGGTTTGGAATTATCTTGTTTTACATGAAGATTTCCTTTTGATTCTTTTAGGATGATGCCAACCACGATCCGCAATGGTCCGAGGAACAATTGCTGAGTGCAGCTATGAACGTCGGAGGCCTTGTGATCGGGAAGGACGAAGTCGACTTCATGAACCGAACCACACTCGTGGTCTTTGAGATCCTGGAGAAAGCCTGGGGCTCCATTGACTGTGCCTTGATTGACATGAAGATTGAATTCGGAGTGAACGAGGGTGAGATCATGGTCTCGGATGTCATTGACTCCGACTCATGGCGACTCTGGCCATCCGGTGATAAGAGGCTCATGAAGGACAAGCAGGTCTACAGGAACCTCCAGGAAGTCACCGCTGAAGCTCTGGAGATTGTCAAGTCCAACTTCCAATGGATTTCTGATCGCCTGGATCTGCTCTTGCCCGCTCCCAAGGCTTTGGTAAGCTTTGCTAATTATCAAAACAATATTGGCAAACACAACTGGCCCCACCACTTAAGAGTTGCTTCATATCTCACATGTTGCCTCATCTTGGCTTATCGGATTATTTAATAGTGTCAGCCTCGGCCAAATCCAAATCTGTAGGAATTGCAACACCCTCTAATGATTACTTGATTTTTATTTTTTCCAGGCCGTTGTCCTCATGGGTTCTCCTTCGGATGAGGAACACTGCAAGAAGATCATCAAGACTTGCCGTGACCTCGGTGTCCCTGCTCAGATGCGCGTGACATCCGCCCACAAGGGAACTGCTGAGACAATGGCAATCTTGGCCCAATACGAAGGTTCTGGTGTCCCAACTGTCTTCATCGCTGTTGCTGGACGTTCCAACGGTCTTGGTCCAGTTCTCTCTGGAAACGCATCCTTCCCTGTCATCAACTGCCCACCAGTCAAGTCAGACACAGTTGCTCGTGACATTTGGTCATCCTTGGATGTTCCATCGGGTCTTGGTTGTACCACTGTCATGTACCCGGAAGCCGCTGGTCTCGCTGCAGCCAACATCCTGGGTCTCACCGACCACGTTATTTGGTCACGACTCCGTGCTCGTGCACTCAACAACTACTTGAACCTGAAGGTCGGAGACAAGAAGCTCAGGGAATTCTAAAAAGTCCGATTTATCCCAATTTACTCTAAATCTTTCTTTCATTTTCATCTTTCTGTCTCTCCCCTTGCTCCTTCTTTCCTTCTGTCCATTTCTTCTTGAGCTCGAAACGAGGAAATAAAAATTGAGAGTAAAAAAATCCAATTGAAGCTAAATTGTTTCATTTTTATATTAAAGTGACTTGACACTTGGAGAATTCAATTTACACAGGAAGGAGGATCCTGAATATTATAGAAATGTAAATTATCACTGACTTTTAGTGAGAAAAATAATTAAAAATCCAAAGGAACCACGTGAGCACGATTATAAAAGTGATGAAAAGAGAATGGAGGACGAGAGCATTGGGTCATGGTCCACTTTCGGCAGTCCAAGGTACATGCCCTTCAATTCTCCAGAGACAGAGGCCTTGAATTGAATCTCTTTACAGTACTATAATCACGAGGCTCAAAAGATTCTAAACCATTTTCCCATTTATAAATTGGAAATAAATTAATCCTAACTAAGACTCAGTCTGCTACAACTGGAGTTTAAAACTACAAGGAAGCAAGTGTGACGACACTTGCAAAAACAGGAAGCATGATAGTAATTTCTCGGGCTAATGGAATTATACAAAGCTACAACTAATAAATCACTTGGTTCGTTATCATCTTGGACTTATCTAAATTAGCCCTGGACACACTGGACGAGCTAAATACTTAACATTACGAGGTACATCCCTTACGTGGAAAACTTTGACTGATAGACACACTGGTTTATTACCCGGTGACATCTTTCCATTCAGCTTCATGATTCGAAACTGCTCCTGGTTGTCGTTGAACTGGAACAAGCCAATGAGTTTTTAGATAGTTTTGTCAGACCCATTTGGTCAAAGACGTTGAATCTAAAGTCACTCTTGAAGAAATTGTTCCGTTTTGCTTCCGCCTCTTCTGCGTTTGTGCAGAGCCATGGGTGGTCCAGGACTTCATCTGCAGTGAGGCGAATGTCAACGTCTGATTCGATCATCTTCATTATTAAATCCTTTGCATCTTCTGAAATCCCGTCCCATTGCTCTGCCGGGAATTCATAATCTCCAACAAGAATTAAATCGAAGAGATCAGCTTGCTCTCCGGTTGTGCTTGCAAATGGAGGGTATCCACAGAGAAGAATATACAGGATGATCCCTATTACAAAACATAAAATGTGAATTCATTCAAATGGGTCAAAAGTAAATCAAGTTTTGTGTATTACCCATCGCCCATAGATCAACTTTGAATGAATATCCTGTCTCTGCAAGAATTTCAGGGGCGACGTAAGTCGGCTAAAATATATACAAAAAAAAATGGTTAAAAATCATTCTACTCAACATTTCTATTGAACTATTACCGTTCCGCAAACAGTGTAAAGAGGATTATCATCCTCCACATAGTGAGCGAGTCCAAAGTCCCCAACTTTAATTCTCCGTTTCTTATCCCCTTCGAGATAAACCTAAAACCACGAAAAACGTGTTTAAGAATTACATATAAGGTAAAGAATATAAAGTTAAAGCTCACCAAGAGATTTTCAGGTTTGATGTCCCGGTGAACAATGTTTTTTCCATGGAGGAATGTAAGTGCAGATACGATATCCTTCGTGAAACTCGCACTTTCTTCTTCACTGAACTTCACACATGACGCAATCGTGTCAAATAAGTCACCACCCTGAAAATTAAATTTATTTTTTACTCCTAGCTTCTTGTTTCCTTTTCTGGTAGATTCTTGAAGGAATGCTTACAGGGACATGTTCCATGATGACAAACAGTTCGTCCTTGAAGTCGAAATCTTCGAAGAGATGAATGATATTTGGATGAGTGACACTTTTGAGAATTCGTACTTCATGGTCGGCAGGTGCATCAAGGCCTGACTTTGTCTTGTCAATTACTTTCAGTGCATATTGGGCACCACTGATTCGGTGGATGCATTCTCTCACCTAAAAGAAATGTACATGAGTACAAAAAAGAAAGTGTAGGAAATGAATAAACGTCATTACCACAGCAAAATTCCCATCACCGATGATCTCTCCCACGAAATACTTGCTAAGAATAAAGTTTGGTAACTGGGAAACAGCCAGATACTTTGGATGGGTAGGGTATGATGTCGGAGACGCCCTTTGCTGGTTAACTCGTGGTGTCGGTGACTTCCCAAGCTTCTGCGGAGTTTTTGGTGTATCTGGCGCTTTCATCTTCACAACAGCCCCAGGATGAAGTTTCAGATAATTTGGAATTGACTTGATCTCTATTTCAAACAAAAATCAAAGAATGAACATGTCTGTGGCAGAATACACGTTACCTTCGTTGTCGAGAATAAAGTCATCGGAAACATGTCGATCATTTGGACAGGCAAGGAAGATTCTCTCTTCCTTAAAAAAGTCTTCTAGCTTCTCTACTGGAAGCCCAGATAAAGTGAACACTTTCCGTATTGCACCCCACGGTGCCTCAAGCCGTTCCGTCATATCACTCAAAACTTGCTCAAAACTCCGGGCAGTTTTCTGATTCAGCAGGTACCGGATGACCTTCCGAGGTTTGGTTCCAGTTCGGATGATGCTAACAATCCGTGGAAGAATAAAGTCCCGCTTAGCAATCGATTCTATACAAACCAATTATTATGTAATAATGTGAAATTCACAATAAAAAAAAAAGATAGTGACTTACCCTGCCTCGGCCTTTCTCTGGAAGCGACTGTCTTATTGTTGAGAGTTATCTCGGCCTTGGTTTTTGTATTACTAGTTTTGGAATGAACTGATGATGATGCTTTAACTGGACTAGAGACTGATTGTTGCGTAGGGCGACAGGTAGCGTGCTCAATTAAGACGTTTCGTTGATCCAAAAAGTTATTTGGAAGAATTCGTTTTGGTATTTTTGAACCCTGGATGGAGTTCCTCTTGCAGGGGGAAGTGATTTCGCTGGTGTACATTGAACGAGGTGCTCCGTAACAAGACACTGGGCGTGGTTTTGAATGAAGATTCTGGCGGACAACAGAGTTAGGCAATTGCCCGTAAACCATGGTTGGTGGCATATCTCGGCGGTAGCAAACTTGTTCCTCGGACATTGTCTTGAGCAAAGAGTTGAGTTCAGTATTCGATGTGGAAGGTCGTTCAAATTCATCAATTGCATACACAGATTTTGCTAACCCAGTCCGAATGAACTTCCGAGTAGAGCCCAAAGGACTCCGTCTGAACTGGATATTTTTCGACAGAAAACCGCCTTCTCCGGAAGAAGTGGAGGGTAGACATTTGTACTGAGTAGGAATGAAAGGTTCGCCAGAGCCAACGACAAGGCTGTCCAGATGCAAAACTTCATCAAAAGAGTGCAACTGCTCTCCAGCAGTGTTGAATACTTCGTTCGTTGGCGCTGAATAATTTGTTCCGGAGTCGAGTTCCAAGAGGAAATCATTCCAATCTGAGAGCTGGTCAAACTCTACTGTCACATCTTGTCCCACTCCTCCAACACCGTTCAAAAAGACACTAAACGTCTTGGAAGCCGGCGATGTAGACGACGTCTCACAGTTACCCTTCATGGTAGATCTTTCAAAGTCGTTGTTATTCCGAGGACTTCCTTCGTTGTTCTGGGTCCGTCCATTCTTCCTTAGATGAGAGCGCTCGCTCGCCGAGGCCAGAATGGGTTCCACCGTCATCACTCTTTACACGAGGCTAGACAAAGATATTGTAAATCAGTGCTCACTTCTCTCCAAAATGTAGTTGACTGACCTGTTTGATAACAGCTTGGAGAGTCGCTTCCTAAACCACACGGCGGTACGGTAACGCAAATCTTAAATTCTTTCTTCAGCATCCACTAATTTTCCACGCCTCGTATTAACGAAGTTATAAAGTGAATTCCAGTAATTAATTCCAAGACCAGGCCGAGACCAGGAGCAGGAGCCAAAGTGGGCGGTTGCAGTGTTATAATCCTTCCTAACGACGTGTCAATTCGTCAACTTCTTTTCCTGTAGTTGATAAACACGGAAATGAATTAGTGCTAAGAGTACAAATTCCGTCACCAGAACACAAGTGGCAATTGCAATGTGGTTAAAGACACTGGTTCCAAGAGGGGCGTCATCCTACAGTCGTCACTTAACCACACAGACCAGCAGTTCTATGATTCCTTTTGTATTCTTATCAATCATGATGTCTCTCCTAATCATCTCCAAGAGAGGCTATTCATACCCACTACACACTACATATATCCATACTGACCTTATTTCAAGATAATCCATGACGATGTTAAGCTCCTGACACCAAGGAAGGTGACTAATCGGTTCTTAGAAGTCAACACAAGGAGCTATAGTCCAAATTCCAAAAGTGACAGTCCACCACCACCAGGTAGGGCAGAGTTGACCTGGACCTTAGAAGGAAGTAATTATGACATGATTTTAATTGATTCCTTGTTAGTTATGAACTGACCTACCCTTGTTCTCTGCTTTTTTCAGTCTTTCTTCTTGGTTGATTAATTAAGTTGTGACTAATTCCTGGTGGTTGGTGGACTTGTCTGTCTGATGACGTGAGAATTGAAACGGGGAACCTCCACTCCCTCCTCTGCAAATAAATTCAACATGAAAGAAGCATGGGAAAGGAGCCACTTCCTCGCATGAAACAATGGCAAGGTCAAAGGTCATACAATTTACAACCACTGGTTCATTGGTTCATTATTCATTCCCATTTGACATGAATAAGAGCCAATCAGGGGCATTGAATTCCTTTCACTATTACTCCCAGGCGCAGGGCGTTCACCTTTCCCAACTCAATTAGCTCAACATTAAACCCAATTAACTCCCGTGTCATTAAGGTTCCGCTAACTGAATTTATGTAGCACAACATAGTGTAGCTTATCCACAACATCTTGGATAGCGTGTGGACATGACTCTTTTATTTGACTCTTCCGTGCATAGTGCCATGCGTCTAAGCCCAATATAAGGAAGATTTTTGTATAAATTGGCAAGGAAATCATATTGCATGAATTGGGAATCTTTACATAATTTTATCGTCAAATGAGCATCTGTAATTCTACACTGTTTACATGTCTGGTCCAAGGTTAAAGATCCATGATAGTCTCCAGATACCACCCCAGACTTCTAATCCATTGTCTTTCGATCAGGAGAACACTTGTGTCTAAGTGATGACATTTTATGACCAATTGAGATCCTAATATAGGCAAATGTAGTCATTAGAATAAAGGTAGGTTAGAAGAAGGAAAACAGATAATTAATCAGTCTCAGGATCGTGGGCGTCTTCCAGCTATATCACATGAAACAAAGACGCATTAACAAAACATTTCCAAACTTCAGATAATCGAAGCATTTTCGCTCTCTTTTAGTCAGTGTCGGCTATAATTTTACCAGTAATTGACGTTTCTGGAAGGGCTCTCATTAAGAAACATTGATTTACTTGAAACTGAAACGAGGAAAACGCCAATACCGATAAATCGGAATTGGAAAGTGGACAGAGGAGAAAGTTTGCTTTCACTCTAAGTCTGGATTCGAGTGAATTCAGTTAATGGGATTGAATCAATGACGAATTGAAGGGCTTTTTACTCAATCTGTCAATCAATCTCAATCAATTTACTAATAGGTCAAGGGTCAACATGAAGCTAGATCATAGGGATCATGGATATGCTTGGGTAGTTGTAGGGGCCGGTTCAATCGTTCTGGTAAGCCTTGTCTCGTGTGTTCAATTAAAAGTGAATGGTGTTTTCCTAATCAGTGATTTTACGTTTTCAGTTCGTGGGGCAGTCGACCTACACTGGTTACGGGTCGCTCCTCTCCCCGGTTGAAATGACAGGAGAACTCAGACTCTGGATCCTAAATCTAATGTGCATTTTATGGTTTGCTATGGGTAAAGGTTGTGTAATTTTAAAATTAACACGGTTTGAAGGATGCATGCGTGTTTCTTGGTGTTAGGTCCACTGGCTGGGCCCCTTGCAACTATCAACACCAAGCGGAAAATTGTCATGTTTGGACTCTTTGGGGCAAGCTGCGGTCTTACTCTCACTGGCATTTGTCTTTCCTATCCGGTATGGTCGCTACTGACATTCTCTACGGTCGTGGGTAAACTGCACTAAACACACATTGGAGAAGTCAATTATGGTTCAATGTTTCGACTTTTTGTGTCCTAGGTATTGGGATAGGCTTAGGATTCCATGAAACATTTCTCCTAGTTGTGTGTCATTTTGACCGCTTCCGAGGCCTTGCGATTGGAATTCTTCAGTTGAGTGCTCTCCTTGGACAAATTTTCAGTCCACTCATCTACCAAGGCTTGCCGGAGGTCAAAGATCGTTTCTACATTAGAGCTTTGGTAACCGCCATCGCATTTATGAGCTCTAGCTTTTACATTTCCCCGCATATCTTTTCCACACTGGATGATCAGCAAGTAGCAGAGCTGGAAGAGATGAGGCATAGGAAACCGTCCCCAGCACGGCGACGCCGCCATCATCGTCATCGGCAAAAGCCTGGAGAAATGAAAACCGGGGAAGGACAGAAGTTAGTTAACGCTGCTGCGCATGGGATGGATATACCATTGCCGCAACAACGGATGAATAAGGATCGACGCCTTGACCTGGCCGATAACTTCCTTCCAAACATCCCTGAAGAGGCCGAGTCCATGTCTTCCATTGCTTCCAGCACAAGGGATGAAGACTTGATGTTGAAATTGAGAATTACGCCTATCGACTCGGAACTTGAGAAACGGATTTCAGTCCTAATTAACAAATCTACTTCTGACACTATCTCAACCGACGGCGGAAGTGAAAGCTCATTTGGCACCAATAGGAGGGATCCTCCAATTCAAGCCCTTGACCCAGACCTCGTGCGAAAGGTGGAGGAAGTCATAAAGAATCCAGCACTTAGCGAGAAGCAAGAAGGACCAAATCCTCCTGCCCGGAAATCAGGAAGTACTGGACAAGTGATCCCAAAGAAAGCCGCCCCGATGTTTCGTTACAGACTTGACTCCATCTTTGACCCGGAAATTGATTTTATGGAAGTGAGCCGAAGAGTGAGCAGTGGTGAAGGAGGGAGTTCCATCGGAGGAAGAAGTGTATGGAAGGACGCCATAGTCCGAACAGACTGGAGTCCTTGGCTCAACTGGAGGCTGATTCAAATGGGGTTCTTCGCAGCCTTGACAATGATCGTGTTCCCTAATTTCCCGATCATCATGAGCTCTTATCTTCTGACAATTGACAAAATGGAATCATCTACTCATAGTCCAGAAGAGACAACTGATGGCCCAGCTCCGTCGTCACCCAATGACATCAATCTAGGACTCCAGAATGTAGAATCAATGCTACTCATGATATACATTTGTGACGGAATTTCCAGGATAGCAATGGCTTACTTCTCCGACTTTTCTCTTTTTAATAGGAAAACTGCCTTCTTTGTTGCGTCCTTTATTGGCGGCCTTACGATTCTCGGCAAGAAGCTTCACTTTAGGAAAACTTGGGGACAGATTAATTTACAATTCTTTTTTTTTTATATAACAAGGAGCTCCATTTACACGAGACATTGAAGTCATCCACGTGATCTGCTGCCTCTATGGAATCTGCTATGGGACTTTGTGTGTCACTGAGTCCCTTATGTTTGCTGATACTTTTGGGGTTACCAAACTGCCTGTGACCTATGGCCTCGTCAACAGTTTCAAGTCCATTTTGATTCTGATTCTGACACCCACCCTCATCAGCCCAATGTCAGGCCTCATCTATCCCATTCAGCCATTCATTTCAATCTCACAGTGGAATGAAACAACTTGCGCTAGAGCTGGATGCGATCCTTTCAGTAAATGAAAAGAAGAAATAATCCGCTCAAAATGAAATTTTTTTTTACTTTAGGAATCTTCAGCGAGCATGAGAATCCGGACGAGACTTTAGGGAAGACAACAAAGTTGTTTCTCTGTATCGGGATTACTGGAATTGTGACAGGGCTTGCCTGGATTTGTGAATCTCTCTGGGATTTCATAACAGCCCTGCGAAAGAAGAAAAGGGAAGGCCCTCATGAACTGGAAAAGGAATCCTGTCCATTCCCAGGCGTAAGACGACAAAGGGCAAATTCAAATCCTATTTAGGCCATTACATCTCCTCAACTGCCAATGAAAACACTCGGATTAAATATCGTTTAAAATTTGTAAATGTTTATTAAAGAGTGTGGACCTCACCGGAGTGCATTTCCTGATTCCTGTTTACCAGTAGAAGTGAGCAGAACATCCCAAGAGGATTTTTTTCGGTAACTTTAGCAAAAGGAATTAATTTCAAAGAAAATTCCGTTGGTTATTCCAGCCTGTTATTCTTATAAACGAGCTTTACATTAATAGGATGATACTTAAGTTAGGAAAGTTAGGAAAAGAATGTTTGGGGTTCGGCTAAGGCTGATTTCAATTTATCCACAAGTTCTTCTCGCTTCACTGTCACTTCTGCTCGAGTTGGGGTGTACCGGATTTTGGCTATTCCAGCCTTAACTTCATCTTCCCCGATCACGACAACCAATGGGATTTGCATATCTTCACAGTACTGGAACTGCTGGAGCAGCTTTGAATTGTTCTTGTAAGAGTGCTCTGCCTTGAACCCAGCTTTCCAAAGAACTGATAAAATTCGAAGTCTTTCTTCCGTCAAGCCTTTTGTGGCCGAGGCTACAACTACCTCGGTTTCAGTTGTACGCACTTTGCTCCCTTTCTTGGATCGGGCTTCGACAATGTTGATGATACGTTCGACGCCGATTGAGAGACCAATGCAAGGAATATTGCGACCTTTGGGGTCAAACATGCCTACGAGAGTGTCGTAACGACCACCGGCTGCTACACTCCCAACAGAGACATGGTCCTTCTTATTTGTATCTGAAAAACAATTTAATAGTTAAGAATAAGAATAATAAGAAACAATCACGAGTAATTAATTCCATGCTTACTTATCAAAATTGCTTCGTAGATCACTCCAGTGTAGTAGTCAAGTCCACGTGCGAGACTAAGATCAAAATTGAGTGCGGATTCATCCATTCCCATCAGGACGCAGTACTTCATGAGTAATTCCGTACTCTCCAATCCCAATTTAGTATTCTCATTTGCCATAAACTTCTCATCGGATTTCAATAGCTTCAATACTTCACTTGGACTTCCTTTTAAGTTGATATTCTTGTAAATTAAATCAGCCACTTCCTCTCCGAGTCCCTTTTCTTCTACCATTTCTTTTCGTACTTCCTCCCAAGTGCACTTGTCAAGTTTGTCAATGGCTGATGAAATTGTACGGAACTTGTCATCAGGAACTCCACAGATCTCGAAAATCCCATCCAGAAGTTTCCGGTGATTAATTCTAATTTGGAATTTACCCAATTCGAGTGAGTCGAGGATCTCCGACATTACTTTTATGCATTCAGCATCAGGTAGCATTGGATCATATGCTCCGGCAATGTCAAAATCCTACAATTACAAAATCATCAGTTGAACACGCTTAAAATGATTGAGGATAATGTGACCTTACACATTGGTAGAATTCCCTGAATCTCCCTCTTGTCATTGCAGGATTATCCCGACGGTACACTTTAGCGATATGATATCGCTTGATGTTAGTGATCCTATTCATCGCCACATACCGAGCAAACGGAACAGTGAGATCGTAGCGAAGACTCAGCAGTTCCCCGCCTTGGTCTTTCAAGTCGTAAATCAGCTTTGAGTCTTCTCCATACTTCCCTGTGAGGACTTCTTTGAGTTCAAAAACTGGAGTATCAATTGCCTGAGCGCCATGGCGCTTGAAGCATTCAATGATCTTGGACATGACGATTTCACGGACGGTCATTTGCTCTGGTCCATAATCACGAGTACCCTGAACCAAACAAATGAACAAAAGTTTAGTTTTATTTGCACTCGAATATTTACAAGTGAATGACATACCTTTGGTACCTTCAAGGTCACTTTGCCACTGCCACTGCATTGTTTGGCCTCTGCCTTTTCCTTTTGCTCCAGGTCAGGAACATTTTCGTCTGTGTTGAGTGGTACCTTTGTGTCCACTGCTGCTGCCATTGTGCTGCAATAGACGAGCTGCTTGACCGCTTGAGTTGCACTTGTTTTGAGTATGCTGTGATTAATGATTGACGTGGAGAGGGTGACTGCTCTCCGCATTGAACAATCAAAATGTGCAATTTATTGTTGGCCACCAACAGGAGGATTTGCACGAGTCACCGGTCACTTTTTGCTCGGCTGATCTCACTCTTTCCTCCAATTTCCGGTAGAGGCCTGTGCATCTCAAACACAATTAAAATAACTTTTAGTTTCAAATTAAAAAAGTCGCTAACTTTGCATACTCCAGTTAATTGTATTAATTAAATATTTTATTTATTTATCCCATCTGTTGATTGACATTAGGTGGAAATTGCCACTTCATGTGCACATAGATGTTACACGGAACGCACGTAACTCTAAAAATGATTTCTACAGCTGACACTGCCCCTAGATGACACTTTCCGGAACGCATTATTATTCTGGCTAAACTTTTTAATTTATTTTTTAAAGTTCTCCTCAGGCGCAGGCGTACGAAATAGCGTTAAGATAATTTAAACTTCAATTATCCCATGGAACTCCTAATGCTGTTCCTTCCGTAGCGGTGCGAATTAAAAGCTGAGTAGCTTGTAAACTTGTAAAAGTTAATTTTTTTTAGAAAAGATTCAAAGAATAAGAGGAAGCGTAATTTGCGGTTTTGCGCCATCTCTGAAAACCATGGATCAGAAACCCTTCACTCTCCAAGGGAAGTGGACCCTTCATTATATGTAGTGACTAAATTGACCTCAGTTAGTCAACAATTAGGCATCGTTTCTTAATTCAACTGGTAGCATGAGATGTAGAATGGTTATACGGATATTTATAAGAAGAAATAATAATACGTTTTTGGACGTATTGCTTCGTAAGCGGATTCTTCAGTACTTTGGTCGTTGCTCCCTTTTTTAGCTTCCCATGCATAATCCAAAGAAATTGAAACTCTTCAGTTCCTCAATTTCCCGTTCAGTCCCTGCTAACCACAGAACACTAAAAATTTCAACTCAGCGTCACTTTAAAGATTTCAGTTCAGTTCAGCTCTTCGCTCTGAAACAAGAACGCTGAATTTGTACCCTTCATCTCCAAAAAAGTTTAGGTAAACTTAGCATTTCGTAATTTTTTATTCAGTACGTACTAAATAAATCTCTTTCTCTTTAAATATTTCTCTTTTCAAATATCTTTATAATTTAAAGAAAAGCAGCCGCTGAGATTCTTTTAGTTTCCAATACCTGTATAAATTGAGCGATTCACGATTTTATAGTAAAAACTTTAGATAACTTTTAGGCCAATAACTTTGAGAAATAAAGCCATAATATTATTTCATAGAAATGGACCAACACGAGAACAACAGCGTCCAATCATCATCGAGAAAGAGTTTTGAAGACAAACTGACCATTGTAACTACAAAGAATGTCAAGCGTACTTATCACCCCAAACTCATTTCAAGAACGCGTGGAGCGGACGACCTCTACGACATGTCAGCAGCTTGTCGAGGATGGTGTCTGATCTATTCGAACGCAATATTCAGGCATTTAGGGAGACTACCGGGGCATCACCAAGACGCCGAACGATTCGAGCGTATTTTCCAGCAAATGGGGTTTGAAGTGGCTGTAAAGAAGGAATGGACTGTGGAAGCACTAAAGCGTCATGCAGTGAAGCATAGCAACGCTAAACCAAGAAATGTTGGAGCAGGCATACCAAATGCGCTTGTGGTTATTATATTGACGCATGGAGGAGATGGAGACAAAATCTGTGGAAGAACTTTCACTACGAATGATCCTACGAAGGATGTAATTTCAATGATGGAATTCAAAAAGCTTTTCGACAACGAAAACTGCCCATTACTTCAGGGAAAGCCAAAAATGTTCTTCGTCCAGGCTTGTCGTGGGGGTATGTTGATCAACATTTTATTCAAACTCAATTCGAAAATTAATTAAATGTTTAATTTCAGATGAGTACGATGCAGGAGTGCAAAGAGTTACGGAGCAAATTCTCCAACAAGCTCCATATTTAGAAGATGAAGCAAGCCAAAACTCTACTGCTACTATTGAAGAGAGTGAATTTGCTGGACCGAATGATGGACTAAATTCCGAAGGTAGATCTTCACACGAGTTGAAATTTGCGAACGAATTAATCCCAACGGTGACCGATATGATGACATGCTACGCCACTGTGCCTCAAAGGCCCTCTTTAGTTTACAGTGGCGGTTCAGTATTTGGAGTGACGCTTGCGTGGTATTTGATTAATCACGCTCATGACATGGACTTAGGAAAACTGAACGAAAATGTGAGATATCACTGATCTTAAAATTATTCTCAGGAATTATTCTAAACTTGTTAACCAATGTCTAGATAAGCCGTGAAATTGAAGAAGTGCCAATTGGAGTAGCAAACAAAGTTCTCAAACAAACTGTTGACGTTAACTTAAGTGGTTGGAAAAGGAAGTTATATTTCAACCCAGGTAAGCCGTGGAAACCCTTAAGACTTAAAAAATAGCTTTCTTTGAATATATAATATAATAACATATTATTTTGGAAATGTAACTAGGTTATCCTAAACCAGATCCTACATCAACGAAACGCAAACGTAAAGTGGCGGCTGAAACCGTTCAGCGTCCGAAGTCAGTTCCACAGCGACCCATCGAAGCAGAGGCGGGAGAGCAAGTGACTCTACCAAAAGGAAATTCGACATCAACGATGGAGTCAAACTCACCTACGAAAGCAAAAACCCCGAGAAAAATAGATCCTACAAAAAAAAAATTTAAAGTAAGACACACAGCTTTCTGTTCCCGTTTTCTGGAAATACTTGAACCAGCATTCAATACTGATTTTGCATTTTAGCAGGACTACTTTAAACCTGAAGAAAAGAGAGCCAGCACCAGTGTTCAAACGGAGCCAAAGGCTGATGATTCCGTTAGCCTTACTCCAGCGAAAAAAAGGAAACTTAACATTCCAGGCACTACGGTGAGTTAACTAGACTTCATTAATTTTTCAAGTCCGTTAACTTCTGTGTTTTTCAGAGATATAATTGTGGCGTCTGCGTCATGTGCGATCCAACACGTGTTCTTCAGAGATATAATTGTGGCGTCTGCGTCATATGCAATCCAAAACGTGTTTCTCAGAGATATAATTGTGGCGTCTGCGTCATATGCAATCCAAAACGAACTAGAAAACATTTGGACATTAATACTCTTCAAAAGAAGATCTGATTCGTTTTGAAGATTCCAAGTCAACACCTCCTGAGAGTTACTCAGTTTGAGCACCTGTGAAATATAACAGGATTAATAATTATTGTAAATTCCATTGAAGAAAATGTTGTTTTTTGTATATTTAACTGTATTTAACTGACTTGACGTCAATTTAGCATTCAGTAAAAATGAAAGCGGTAAGAAATTATGTACAGAGTTATAAAATCATTACGTATATCGGCAGGATAGTTCTTCATTTACCCAATACTGTTTCCGAAAACCCAATTTTAATTAGTAATTGCCTGCACTGCTGGAAGTTTTGCAAAAGTTAATTTTTAGAAAATGGCGATGCCGATTAGGGAAAGAGGAAGCGTTGTTTAGGAGTGCCATCTCGGGGATCATGGAGAGGCGACATTTTCCAACAATAATAAATTGTAATGAGAATCATTGTTTCAGTCTAGACTTCAATTAGTTACTAACTTAGTTCAATTAGTTAAGCATAAATTTCTAAACTGAATTAGCGGTAACAGCGTTATAATGATGTTTTAAAACAGCAGGATTTATATTACAATCACTGCACTTCAGTAAACCATTTCTTGGCTTCCTGGCCTTGCACGATTTTTGTTCTCCCATTTAACTTTTCTTGAGCAGGAAATAAAATAAAGATGAATTGATTGGATTAATTGAGCAGTTAAATTAATTCAAAGGAGTTTTGGTCTTGACAATAAGTCGTCCGCCGCTTTGCACGACGTGAAGGAGATTTTATTTTTTCGATTTTACTGGATTTTATAAAGAACTTTCGATTTGTGAGGTCTCACTTTTTTCAGTAGCTGCCTTTACAACTAGAGCAATTATAAACGTCAAAGTTAATTGAAATCAAGCTTTACAAGTGATTGCACTAGAGTACAAAGGAGCCTGTTGAAAAGCTGCGTATCTTTGTAAAGGTTAACATGAAAAATCTTTTCGAAACTTGCAAGCCGTGAATTAACTCCTTTAACTTTTTGGTTTGATGAGGATGACCACAAAGGCGTGGAGGGACGGAATCCGTTTCAAGTGCTCGCCCTGAGCTCGTCCAATAAGCACTGCTCCTTGGCTTGAGCGACCTTCCGTAGACCGTCACAAAAATTGGTTCAGTCGTGTTTTTGTGCTTCAATTTGATGAAAGCTCATTCAACAGTTGGATAAATCAGCTTCGGAAGTCAGCGTCATTCAATCTCAGAGTCGTCAAACAGATCTACGGAAATGGAAAACAGGATCTCAAACTCCGGGGTGTAGACGTAGAGGTGGGGAAAAATTATTGACCCGACGCTGAAAATTCGGACATGTCCTAATTTGAATTCCTAGTGCGATGGACAGAATTTGCGTGAAAATGTCGTCTAGATCTGTAAGATATTTAAGTTCCTCGTTTGTCTTTGCGTTACTAATTGTCACAAGTAGTGGGGAGTTTGTGGGCAGTACCGAATATTACAGTTTGAACAGTGCGGATGCAGTTACGGAAGAATTACATTCATCAGGTAAATTAACTAAATTGCAATGTCTACAAAAACCAGCGACGTTGTTAACCAGGAACGTTTTTTTTAATATCACGCAACTCAATAAGCGTCATAAATTAGTGGCAATTCATTACGATAAAATTAACTAAACTTGGAAAAATATAGGCAAATTCTGCTCTAATTAAAACTTTAAATTGCAAATGCATGGTTTTGATTGGTAATTTCACTAACGCTGATCGGCGTCATGCGGAAGTAGAAAACTCTCGTGGCCTCCTTTCTCCAAACAGCAAAAGGACTTGGTCTGCCGCGTGCGACTTTCTTCATAAAGTGATGCTTCATAAATTAAATAAATATTTGGCAGGGGTCAACAATACTTTGTCTGATTTTAACGGAGATTTCTTCTGAAAGTAGCAGTTTTTTATTGCTTACTTGAGCATTATGAACCCCTTGATTGATAGAATTTATGAAGGGCGAGAGTTAATTGATCCACTGACTTGTGACTAATAGGAGGTGCTAGACTCCCTTCTTGTAATGCGTTGATGACCAAGGTTGAAGTTTAAACAGGAAAACAATCCAACTTTAATTGCTCAGAGCTTTCAGTTTGTAAAGAAGTTCTGATGCAATGGGAGCGGAACCTTTCTTGCCAAAATACCCACCTCAAAGCTTCTTCAAAGTTCGTCTAGCGTGACAATCAATTTTAAGGTTTAGACTTTCTGCAGATATATGCGATTATTGCAAAAGGGTAACAGCAAATAGGTTTTAGAAATTAAATGCGTTTTAAAATGAAATTAGGTAGCTTTCCTTGTCCCAGATTTGTCGCTGTTTAATCTCGGTGCTATAATTACAATGGCCTTTTTGTTTTAGAACAAATAATTTCTACTGCAACGGAAGCAATGGAAATCCAATCGACTCCTGCAATGGCAGAGGAATTGATAACAAGTCCTTTAGCAGTGAAATCTATCATGACTGTTACAGCTACGAGGATAGGGACGTCCAGATATTTCCAGCCACCTTCGACTGAAATCGTCCATGTTGGATCCGGGCTGGAGTCTACTCCTGTACACTTGGATTCAAAAGAAATTAGAGGCAATGAAAGCTTGGAACCTCTTTCTAATGAAATGTCGCCGTCTTTTGAGTCCACAATACAAAACTTAAGTGATGGTGGGCACGCTGACAAGCCTGTTGTTGATGATCATTCAACAGTCGAAATTTCCAAGGATGCCAGTAACGACATGGAGTTTGGAATACAGTCATCAACACCGAATGAAAGTAACGAAGACAAACAATTAATTCAAGATCCGATTGAAGAAGTAGCGGATTCTTTGTACGAAAGCGTCTCTATGAACCCAATGAATCTAAACAACGAAACCATAATAGAACCAACGGCAACGTCTGCTGACGACAAAACGCTGCCTGTAGAAGGCTCGGTAGAAACTCCTCGAGAGCCAATTGGAAGCAACGAAGATTTGACAGAGCAGCTCTCCGCTGAAAATATTTCTTTTCCCACCGACACTATTGGCGACACGGCTCAACCAGATACGGATGGAGAAAATATCGTCCTCGGTTCAGGTGAACAATTGCCAAGCCCTGATGCCCTAGTTGGATATGAAGGGCCACCAACGGAACTGGAAAATGAATTTGCAGAAGCGTTTAAGCCACAGGAAACTGGTTTTGCCCCACAGCGGCGTCGAAAGAGACCGGGTTCAGGTGGAAGAAGGAAGGTGCGCATGCGAGTGAAGAAAGTAAGTCCAAACAGCTCCATAGTCCCGCAAGACAAGAATGGTGACGAAACTGAAGAGTTGAGGAGCACGACCGAAGCCCCACGTGTGCAACAGCGACGCTATCGAAGTACCACGACTCCTCCGCCTACGACTGTTCCGCCGGGCCCAAGTCCACCAACCATACTTCCCGAAGCTTCAAACCAAAAGTTTACCATCAAGCAGAATCCCTATCCAACAGTGGCCCACGAAGGTTATGAAATCCCCGAACCTCAAATAGAACGACCACTGAACACATTTACGGAAAGAGTGAACACGTATTATGTCAATTCCGAAGTCTACACTTCTACACCAAGTCCCATAAATCAAAGAATTGAGTCAAATGGAGAAAATTCTTCCACCAAGGAACCTGGAGAATGGCTTCAATCCTCAAATTCAAAAGTGCAAAAAGTCCAGTTAGATGACCATCGACATGAAACCTTTGTCAAGGAGAGAGACAGTTGGGAGAAGAACTACATGAATCTCCAGCAAAATTCTTTTTATCGATCTTCGCCAGAAGTCATCAGTGGGGAAGAAACTCTGAGGTCAATCAATCGAAACAGGGAAAATGATGAAAACCAGGTGAATCCAAGCCAGATGAATCCAAGTGCACCTCAGTCCGAAGGTTCCCAACAAACCGTGCTCATCCTTGGCTCTGACGATTCTCCCGAAGCCCATCAGAACCAGGAGAATTTTGGCGAGCACAGTGAAGGTCCCTACGGACTTCGGGAAGAGAACAACGAAGGAAACATTGACCAAGTCAAATTAAATATAATTGAAATTACCACTGCTGAGCCGGAGTCAGTTTTAATCCGACACTCAGATCCAGAGCTCCGATTCCCAAGAGGAAATGACCAGAAGGAAGTGTTAGAGCAAGTAGAAATTATACCTATCACGGCCCATGGCGAAAATTATTTTGAATCTCCAAGAACAACAGACCAAAGCGAACAACGTAATCCGGTGAATCATCCGCCTCAAATCCATTTCGAGAGAAGTCATTACGATGGAACCAAGCATCGCATTCCAAGCGACCATCCTTCAGAAAATATCTACGACCTGTCCAAAATTGCAGGACCAATTAAAGATGTCCGTCTCAATCGCCCTCATCCGGTGCACGTTCGTAACCAAGATCCCAGCTTGATTCATCGACAGCGGGTCATCAACCCTCAACCACAGCAGGAAAATGATCAACAAATCCACCCATTCCAATCGCACGAGTTTCTTGGCTTTGGGAACGACAAGCATCTGCACCCGGAGAATGTTCGCAAAGGATTGATTCCAGCAAATGAAGCTTTTCAAAGACCCCAAAATAATCAACACCCGAAAAATCTTGAGAAACAAGTTCCTACAAGACCGCATCTGCCTACTCCATTCAATGCAAAATCAAGTGATGCTTTCCAAACGGTATTTAATGAAAATATTCCACGGGCTCCGCCGTTCAATATTTTGCAACCACATTTCCATAACCAAATTGACGGTAGGCATGAAAGTGACAATACTCAGCACTCTAGTTTCCCCCTGCCGACATTTCCTCAACAAATGCCGAATGAGCTGCAACACCGTGGCAGGACCAACACTATCACAGATTTACCAAACCAAGCACCAATGAGAACCAAGGAAGTCTCTCATCCATTTCACTCCCAGCATCCGAATCCCAGCAGTTCATATCAAGAGTTAGAGAAAGCCTTCTTCAATAACCTCATGCAGTCGACTCAGTCACCGTCGTCGTCACGCCGTGGACACCCAAATGAAATCTATCCGCATCCGTCTCCATTCCCATACAACGAGCGAAAACCGGAACCAATGACATCCGGAGATTTTTCTAAAGCACATCAAAATTTTCCAGGAGAATCCTCTTCTAAGATCACACTTCCTATGCCGGGCCTTGTCAGCATTCCTACTCCACCACCCGAGTCCCATGCTCTCAACCAAGTATAGTGAGTTGTTTTACTGATTAAAAAAGTCTAAACAAATTCTAAATGTTCATAAGGGATTATTTTTTTAAGCTCAAACCGCCATTACCCACCGCATACTCATTCGATGTCCGTGAATCCAGATTACGAGCCTGCCAATCCACCTCTGCTAAAAGGGCACCCGCTCCAGTACCATTTTGATCCATTTATTCAAAACGCCGGAGATTTTCCAGACGAGAAGCACCAATCCCACGGGAGGATTACTTCCTTGAATAAATTTAAGCAGTCTACTTCTTCACATCCTGGTCCAAACCATGCTCCCACACGGCCACCGTACATTGCTCCTCAGCCCCTAATCAACCCTTATGATCATGAGGAAGAAAAGCCTCAACGCAGCAAGTCACATCGCTCTAAAAAGAACCGGCATAGAAAGGAAAAGAAACGCTATCCAAAACTGATTGAATCCCACGGCACGAGTTCTGGAAAAGAATATCACCATCCTTCCACTGAAAAGGATTTCCAGTACGAAGAGAGGGAAAGAGCTCATGGTTTTCCGAATAAGCTTTCTCCAGCAGAACTCCATAAGCTCCAATATGGTGAAAGCAGGGAAATTCACCACAGTGTGAAGCCATTGAATCATCACGAGAATAAGAAACCAGTGAATGATCAAAACAAGCAACCTGCAACAGGAGGTCCAATGTTCAGTGAAAATGCGTATGTCCTAATGTTTCCAAATATGGTGCCTGAGACTGCGATGCTACCGGTGAAGCCATTCATCAATGGCAAGCAAATCCCAGTTTACAGTGCATCGGATCCATCCTTTGTAGAGAAAGCATTATCTGCGGCTGCTGCTCCAGGATACCACACTGCCAAAGTTCACCCGAGGGAGCAAATGGTAAAGGCCTCTGCCACACCTTTGACATGACTAAAGACCTAAGTTCATAAAAATGTTCAACCCGTGTTTCCCTTTGATTTCAGCTCCAAGTCCTTGCGACGAATCATTATGACATGGAAATGGAAAAGTACATGGAGAAGAAGCGACAGCCACCGGTTCCGATTCATACGCCGTACGGTCTCTTGGTGCCCATGGGATTGCCGAACTCAATCCCTCCCTCAGCCGGGCACCACCACAATCTGGATGTCCAGAGTAGCAGAAACCATAAATTCGTGGGAAGACCTACAGGCGGAAGTAAACATGGGAAGGGAACCAGGATGAATCCTTCACTTGATGAACTAGCAGAGGATTTCCCTGACAACTTTCCTGCTGGAATGGAAATGGATGACGAGGTTGAGGTTATCAACCATCCAACTCATTTTATGGAAGTCGTTGAACATAATTCACCTTATGAGACGAGCTACTCGGAGCATAAACCTGTCAAAACATTTCAGAAAGGGAAAACACTCAAGGGTGAGAATGCCTCTTTTCCGGGACAGAAGCGAAGTGATGGGGAATTAAAGGGTCTAGTGAAAGCATTACTAAAAGAACATCTTGAAGAAATGTTGGCCAATGTAGAGCACGACGACAAGAAAAAGCCCAACGAAAAATGGAAAAAAGAAAAACTGAGGAATGGAGTGCCGTCGAAATCGTTGCAAATGGCGTCGTCCGTTTCTTCGTTTAATTTCTTACCACCACCACCACCATTGACTCAGATTCTGCGACCACAAAGTCACCCACCTCTTCCTCCTCTACCACCTCCAGAACCACCGACGGGGTTCCTCAGTTCCATCCGGCGGTTTTTCAATTTTGGTAGGAAACCCGACTCCATGCCACCAAAACAAATGCAGAGTCCAATGAACTCCTTTCAACAAAAGTCATCGCCTAGGAACAACAGTTCAGGACTTCTGTGGCCTCCATCCAGTGGTTTGCGAGACGTAAATCAAATCCTTAAGAAGCAAAGTGGTGTGACGAAAGGACCTAATCCTATTCTAGAATCAGGCGAAGACAACGAGGATTGGACAATGGAACAGAGCTTTGAATCCAAGGAACGACGTCCATTAGAGAAACTCTTAAAACTCCTTTTTAGAAAAGGAGGGGGTAAACAAAAGTTGAATCAAATTACTTCAAACTACTCTGAAGAAGAAGATGGAGGGAAAGTGACGACACGGAAACCATTGTTTTCAAAAATCCCGATTCCACCACCCAGGAAGAAAGTACCTTTCATTCCAAGTCGATCTATTGAGGAAATGGATTGGACACCAGTTCCATTTTATCCACATACAACAAATCAGAGACAGAATCCGTCACCTACCGTCGGAGTCACGGCGTATGATCAAATACAGTCGGAATCAAAAACCACGGGAATCCATCGGCCTTATCCATCAACGACTGCAAGACCACCACCAAAATCAGACAGCAGTGACATCCATGAAATCATTCGGAATTCAATCCTTGATTTTGAAGCTTATGAAGAGCTTCTCAAGAACAATGCCAAGACAAAATATTTATAAAAATTAATCGGATTTTGGTGATTTTCTCCATCATAATTAAACCCGTGTTAATTGTTTATATCGGAAATTCTCATTAGTTTAATCATTTACATTTACGATGTGTGTTATTAAATTTTTTTTTATAAAAAAAAATTTTCCTATCAGAAATTAGTTTGAACGCTGCTGCATTGATTTCGATTTCATTGATCCTTTTATTACAAATCATAATAATATCATTTCACATGAATGAAATATTAATAATAAAGAGGTACAAAGACAGTGAGGCTAAAACTGAAAAAGAAGTTGAGTGGGGAAGAGTTTCCTTTTGTAACATTAATTTAATTAATTGGTTAGTGTTAATTATAAGCTATACAAGCTAGAGATATTCGCAGTTATTAAAAAGCTACGCACACTGCACGACGCCATTATCCAATTTTCAATTTTTTCAATATTAGCGCCTTCTAAATATTCTAACTAAATTCCTTTCGGAACTTTAATTCAAGGATCGCATTCCTCCATCAGAATAAGTACCCCACTCACAGCATTTCCCTTCCATACAAACCAAATAAAAATTTGCATTTTAAAATGCAAAATGCTAAAACTTAGTAATAAGGGAGCTACAATGCTAAACACCGTTACGCAATTTTCTTACAAAGTAAGACTTTTTTTCTAGAAACGAGGACAAAGCCATTGATGTTGGCCTTCTAGAATGACTTTCACTCCGACTCAAGCAGTTTAGAATAGTGTAATTACTAAAGCTATAGACAGAAAAATCAACGCCATTGAAAAGATGCGTGAGCATATTCATGAGCGAATGATTATTCTTAGTTTGTCAACTGCCTGAGATTTGAATCATGTCATTGACCACGTTAATGGAAATCTGACATATGATTAACCTTATACTAAAACACCGATTAATCACGACACTGACGTCAACGACTAATAAACTAACTCCCCACCACATCACAATCTAATCCTAATAAGTCTACACGCTAACGAAGTAATATGCTCGTCCACGTTCTTCCCCAAATCATGTTCTTATTTCCAATGGAGTCTGTAATGTTTAACCTCCAGTTAACTTTAGTGACCCTTAACCTTTTGTCGATTTTCATTCGCAGAACCTTTCCTTCCCAATAACAGAATCACGAACTGTCACAAACAATTATTGTAAATCCTCATGATTTCAAAGGGACCATCAAAATTCTCCAGTATCTTGCAATAAAAAAAAATTTAGACTTGGCATAGAACAAGATTTTTTTTTAAAAAAAAAAGTCAAAATGACTGTTTGGCTACTAAATATGAATACAAAGTAAAGGGTTAATGCTTTTGCTTATTCGATCTTTTCTGTTATTATGTAAAATTCTGCATTTCGGTTAAGTTCGTCTGTGTTTTTGTCTTAAAATTCTTTTGTACTTTTTAAGTTGTTGTTTCGAAGAACTTTTTCAGTTTTTAGATTTTTCATATTTGGTTAAAACCAGTGAAGCATATTATTCTTTTCCTAATCAGAATTGTACATTAGTCAGAATATGAACAAACCCAACCGTGTTTGTTGCGTTTTTCTCCACCTCCTCTCAACTTTAAAATTCTTAAAACTTTGCTTGTCTTTCCTTCGATGGAAGTGAAAACCTCACAATTTAGTGTGTTGAATTATTTTGGCAAATTACCCATATCCTATTAATTACTAAAAGAGTCTAAAGGATCTAATTCTGTGGTTTTACTGCCATTTGGAGATTTACAAATTCACTGTGTTGGATCATTTCCTTCATGTTACTGAAATCCCTACAAATCCCCATTAGCCTCTAAAATTCTCTCTAAGTGCATGCATGACCCGTTAATTAACCTTGCATGTAAAAATGTTTCTATTAATTAACCTAAAGAAAACTCTTCCTACTTTCCCCAACTCAACTTAAGGAGCACTACTGAAAGCAATAATTCTGTAATCTACACTTTTTGTAACTTTCTCCATAGAATGTCATTTGATAAATTACAAACATTTATAAAATGAACAACAACGTTAGTCACTTGAACAGGGAACCATTATTGTGTGGAGGCAAGGAATGAATTCGCATATACACAGTGGATGAAAGGATTTATGCATAAGTTTATAGACTAGAATTCCCTGACCACTTTTTACTAAACTTTGCCAAAACGGTAACTTTGAAAAGTCAATTGGGACGGGGGATGAGAGGAATCCATTTTCAAAAAGAGAAAGTTTCCAGTATTTGTAAATTTTGGTTCTGCGTATAAAGTCAATTTGGAAAAGTTCCAAACCGCAAGGTTAGCCCAACGACAAGGAAAAAACTTTCACCAAAACTTTCACCCAGCAAGAAGAGCAATGTAAAAATAATGAATATTGAGAAGCAAACAAATGGTTTTGTTTTTTTTTGTTTTTTTTTGGCAGATGTGGCGAAAATGAAATTCCTTTCATCCCACTAAATCCTCAATTAATCCTTGGATTATAAAGATGGCAGTGAGCATTTCATATTTAGAGTAGAAACATCTCTTAAATTGTGTTAAATTATCGTTAGGTTCTAATCTAAAAACCACTTTCTCTTCCAATCACTGCGCTTCCTCACATTAATTCACAACGTTCACTTTTACATTAACTTATACGTATCCTCGCTTCCATATTTCATACGTATTATTTACAAAGAAAAGTCTTTTTTGGAATTGGATTCCAAATGGGATTGAATTTTGAATTGGGGTTGTCCTGATTGAATTTGTTACACTTAAATCCTATGAATCTTCCACGGTGGCCACAAGATACTTTTACTACTGTTGTACACAAGTGAGCTTGTTGGTCTCAGGGTTTCGTATTTCAGTTTTAAATGTTTGTGAGGTTATTAGTATAGTCAAGGGGCCGTTTAGCAGGATCCCCTTCAAGTAATTGATTTCATACACTCATAGCCTTTTACAGTTAATTTCCTAAATTTTAAATGCACTCAATCCTTCCTACTTGTCTAAAATGCGTTAACAGGACTTTGCCAACAGTGATAAAAGCTCTACAGTAATAAGCATCTCTCTCATTCAGGATAGTAAACAGGATTACGAAGTTTAGAAAACGATGTCTCAAACCCTTCTAAAATTCCTCGAGTTAATTATATAAAAAGTTTCCTTTTTTGTTCCAATCTTTGTGAACTGAGCAGTTTTTGAAGTTGAGAATCCGCAGGATAGACTTTTAAAATTCTCCAGACATGACAGCGCTCGCGACAACTTTCGGCCTCACTTTCACTCCTAAACTTTTTTTTTGTTTTATTAAACTCTACCTGGACCACAGAAGTTGTTTGGTTCTTCGGATGCTCTGCAGTGCCATCCCTCCAGGAGGAATATGGGAGTGGCCATCGGTGATTTATGGGCCAGTGGCCACCGGGAGGTACTTGATAGTGTACGTATTCTTCCAGATCTCGGCCAATGTCACAGCGGAGAAGAAGCGGTGAAAGATATAGAGCGGCAGGGCAAATCTTTGAATGAGTAGCCAAGGGATGACACCGTAGAAATCGAGCTGGATAGGGTCAGACTCCACTTTCCGAATCTCCAAAATCATCACTGCCCACATGGTCAGGTTTGTAATGAGGAGGAGGGTAACTATCTGACGGCCAGGCTTTGTTCTGGAATGCTCCGGCATGTGAATCCGACGACGTCCAACGTCAGAGATGAAAAGCATTTGAATGATGATCTGTCAAGAAACAAAGGGATCCATCATTTACCCTTCAGATTATATTAGGTTTTTGACTAAAACAAACTTTGCTGAACACTCTTATTACCTGGAGAAGTACAAGGATCGCCGTTCCACCTACGAGGAGTGATGGAATGTCGATAGTGAGGCCGATAATCGTACCCGCAATCAAACTAAAGAGAGCATATGCAAACACTCCCAAAACGGAGACTCGTAGAAGAATGTCACGGAGAGGGCTTCCATGGTCCCCATGAAATCTCAAGCGTCTCACTCTGGAAAATGCCGACGAGACAGAGTTAATGAGAATTGACATGGTTAATTCCTACCTTTAATTGGTTACTTACCTAATAAATCCAATGAGCGTTGCCAGAAGTGAGATAACAAGGAGGACAGCATGGGATCCATCAGCGAGACAAATCGCCAATAGCTTCAACTTCACTTGCTCCCTGGTCACCAAGACAAAGAAGAGGATGAGACAAATAAGAGCGGCGACTAGGAGGAGGAGTCCAAGGAAAAGTCCTTTGCTGGCGCCGACGCAGTCAACTGGGCCTGATGTACTTCCGCCTCCTTCCCCACCAACGGTGTACCGGCTGTAAGTTTCTGTCCCCATCTCCCAACATTCTTGTTGACTCTCGTCCCCTTCCTCTGAAGATCTGAAAGAAAAATAAAAGCCAATTATCAGCACTCGTTTTCAGGAAATGTTATTTGCAAGCTGGAAGAAGATTGGCAATCATACCCTTTGGTTGGAACCCCTCGTCCGATATTTCTCCAGATGATGAAAGCCACGGCTGCTGCGATCAAGCTGTACTCGATGACAACTGGGAACAGATACGGCGCTGCATCGGAAACAATGGTTCCCATAAATGGTGGGACTCGTTCGCACGTGGCATTGAATTGAGTGGCATTCGGAAGCTTCGTGGGTGCCAAGCCATTCGAAGGACTCAGATAGTCCATGTCATGTCGTCCACCTCCAAGGTTTTGTTGTCCTCCGAATGTGGAGAATGGTGGGACTGTGGTCCCGGGTTGATCCCATCCCAATTTCTCATAGAGTCGTCTATTCCCCTCTGAAAGTGACAAGGGTATTAAGGAACAGGAAATTGAAACATTCTCAATGTACGAGAATTCCAATTCATTTGAACAAGTGTACGGATAGAGCTAGGGCGACCGTCGTGGTCCCCTGCAGTACTCAAGATTATCATATTTTGGCAATAAAAAGGAAATCGGGATTCGGGAATGAGCCCGGGATTGTGGCATTACTTTACAAAGAATATGAGTCAGCGACACTGGCTCCCTTGTTTTGGGGATTAAACTTTGACGTACCGAGAATCATGTATCCCTCCGAAACCCCATTTCCACCCTTGAGCTGGTAGCGTGTAATCTCCTTCAAGCATTCACGGACCAAGACCCGAATCCAGACGCAGAGATTCGTTGCGACCACATGCATCAATCCAAATCTAGCAATTATTTTGAACTTGTGGATCCTCAACTGCAAAGGAAATCACAAAAAAATTAATCCTTGACTTGCTGAACCCAGCGCGCAGTGTGACACAAGATGAAAGCTCGCGCCTCAAAGAATGAAACGTCGTCGCTGCCAAAATTTTGATCTCATCCGGAAGGAGACGGGACCAAGTCATGCAAAGAACATCTTCCCGACGAGTTTCTTTTGTCGTTTATGCCACTATATTCTTGTCGGTTGGAAATTGCATCTATTCTGGATGGGTGGGAGGGGGCGGGTTCTTTGGAAATTCCATTTCCGTATATTAACCTCATCCTACCCAGTCATGTTGCCACACTTTGACTTTAAGATGAAATTCCTCCATTTAACGTCCCATCAGTAGAGACTAGAGAAAGCGGAACTTGTGGCGTATCCTTAATTTGTTTGTTTTTGGTATCCTTTGAATACTATTTCGTCATTATCTCGTCTGCTGAAGTTTCAAGTTTTGAAAGAGCTGTCAAGGAGCATTAAATTGAGGACGACGCAGTGCAGTGAGTGGTTTCATTCTTTTATATACTTTTAATCAGCATTGAAAGGATCTTTATAAAGTTCCGAGTGACGAGACTTACCCTTGAGTTAATGAAGATGAAGTACATTTGCATAAAAGTGAAGATGAGTTGGAGCAGGGGGTTGACTCCTCTGAGGATGTTGTGACAAGGGGAGTCAAAGGGTATCTCAATGAAGGATCCCAGCTCCAGTCCGATGTAGATCATCGAGCCAAGCCCAAATGCTGCAAGAAGTGCATTATGGAAAACATAAATTCAGCTCCTTCAACAGAAAAGTGATAAATGAGGCCTGGAGTCCATTTGAGCAAGCGGACAGAGTTTAAGTTGTTCGGAAAAAGTATATTGAGATATCATAGAAGGAAAGTCTTGGAAGAGGAATCGTCTGCAGGGAGAAAGCCCGAAAGAAAAAACTTTTCTCTTTTCTTCCGCGTGTAAAGAAAGTTTTAGGGTTAACACAACTTTGATTTCAACGCAGAAGAAACTCGAGTTAGGCTACGAAGAGATAACAGTAATGGAGGATAGGGAGGGAATTCGTGAGGTTGGACTCAATCTGTCGGCAAGTCGCTCTAGCGGGAGATGTGAAGCTCAGCACTAACTTTAATTGACGACAAAAGGAAGGCTTTCACATGGACGCTGAATCTCCCCATACGCTCACGAGCAAAGCTCTCTTCCAGAAAATAATCGGGAGGCTATCTAATCCAATTAGAAAAACAAACTTGGTTTCTAACGAAGGAGGAATAACACAGCAAAAGGTTTTGAAAGACAATGGGATAGATAATTCGGGAAGGAGCGTGGAAAATGGTCCTTACCCAATGTTCCCATGCGGAGAAAGAAGGATCCATGAGCCGTATCGCTTTGACTCGTTTTTGGCTTAGGCCCATCCTTGGCTCCATGTCCAGATCCCTCTGTCGTTTTCTCCGGGGGATGGTGGTGACTCTGCGTTGGTGCGTGGGCCCCTGCCCCTGCTGACCCTGCATTGTCCCCGGATCCATCATTTAAATTCACATCCTTGGCATCGCTCCCTTTCCGAACGCCTTTCAACATACTCTGCAAATTAAACAGACAAGAGAGTCAATACACGGATTCAAGAGCCAAAAGTGAAATTCCTTGGCGTATTTTCTTCCCCTCCACCACCGTATTTGTTAAGTTAGCACTTTCATTCCCTTTCACAGGTCATTTCTCCAAAGACATGCTCCACTGGAAGCCTTTTCAGAAAACTTTCCCCTTCTCTCTTAAACTATTCGTCGCCACAGAACTAGGAGCCAATTAGGAACTGCTAAGACCTGAAACTGCTTCGTCCTTGTCTAGACTCCTTGAAACCCATCTGGATCCTGCAGAGACTTGGGAGGTAAATCAAACTCCCTTCTAATCCGTTTGGCGTCACGGCATGAAATAATTAACGGAAAATTATTATTTTGACTTTATAATGAAAATTCTGATTATAATATATATAGCTCGCGTGACAATTTTCTGGAACAGGAGGTCTTTGGGAAAGTGGAGAGTGTGCGGTTTCATAAAGGAAAAACTATAAAGTCTTGTTCTTGAGAAACTCCACGTGAAGCATTCATCAGCTTCTACTAGAATGCTCAAGGGGTCTGCTTGAACCTAAAGAGTTGAAACAGGTTCATGTTTTACACTTCGTCGAGAGCTCTCTTTAGAAGGATCTCCAGACAATGCTCCTGTGAAACTCAATTTAAGCCAAGACGAAGAAAGTTGAGCATTTCCGACTATTCTGGGATCGACGGAGCATTCAACGGGAAAAGACGAGGCTCAAGAGAGAGGCTCCATGGTGGTGTTTGTTGATAACAGCAGGGAAACTACCCCTACCACGAAACACTACTGACATGTGAATTGATAATCATTACACACACTCGGGTGTCCTAGTCACTTTCACCACTTTCCAAAGTGAAAGGAAGACTCGTCTGAAGGGACATGGAAGTCATCAGAGGGAGCAAATGATGTGAAAGAATAAGGATAGTGGGAAAGGTCCCCGGTGGACTTACAAGGTAGACTTTTCCAAAGCACTTCTCCAAACACAAAGAATTAAACCCAGGGACTCAGCTTATAACAAATATTATAGGAACATGTGCATAGGGAAATGAAGGCAAAGCCAAGATTAAGAGCTAATTGGGTTCCAAGCAGGATATAGTAGAAAGCTTATTAAACAAAATTAATGAACATAAAAATAAGAATTGAGTACGAACCTCATTGCTGCATAGCGGATCAAGTCTTTCTCGCTCTGCTAATTCATACTTTCCCTTGTGACGACCCTCCTAATAAACATTTTACGAAAACGATTGTATATAATAAAAGAACACAAATAGAAGGAAAAAGTAATCTTGAGGGCCGTAAAGTGCATTACAAAACTTGAGGTAAAGAAAGTGTGTGTAGCAATCTGGAAAAAATGAGAAAATGGCTGGCTGCAGTGAAAGTCATTTCAGAGCAAATTAAAAGAAAAGGAAATTCCAGACAAAAAAGAAAGTTTTTATCATGTGGAATGGGTAAATGGAGAAAGTGAGAGAGACTGAGAAAGTTGAGTGAGCCATTCGCTTTGACTAAAGCCTCTTGTATACCTAAATGCTTCTAGACATAAGATAGGAAGATGCGTTGAAAAATTTAGAATTTGGCATGTACA
The DNA here is from genome assembly GCA_009869845.1 of Pseudachorutes palmiensis. Lineage (NCBI taxonomy): Eukaryota > Metazoa > Arthropoda > Collembola > Poduromorpha > Neanuridae > Pseudachorutes > Pseudachorutes palmiensis. Next base: position 68,978 of record VNWY01000005.1, on the reverse strand, counting down.
CGATGGGGGAGGATCGCCCATTCCGCTTTATGAAAATTCCACCTTTTTTGAATTCTAGCGAAATGGAGCCCACACGTCATTGCCACTTTTCACGTTCCTGTCAGATTCCCGTTTACCTCTAAAAAAGAAGTACTGCGGAAGTTTTGCATTGTCTATACAAACAGAACAAGGAGGGTGATGATGGGGGCGGTTTTTCTTTTGTGTAAAAAGAATATATACAGAACGTGTCATGGCTCGTTTCATCCTCCGGCGGAAAAAAGATTCAGATGAGGCGATGCAAAGGAACTTTCTTTAGACGCCGGTCGGCTGTTAATTAGAACTCCGTCGTTTGTGTCTAATAAATCCTCCTCCTTTGACGGCAGGGTGAATGTTACAATGTTACAAGAATTATTCTTACTTGGAGAAAGGACTGCTTCCTTTCACCAGATTTTGATGTAGCAGCATCTGTAGCCACTTCCTCGTCCTTCTTCGTTTCCTTGTCCTTTTCCCGGCTCTTTTGACGTTTCTTCTGAGACGTGTCATGGAGGAGGTAACAGAAGACGTAGAGGAAGAAGAGAATACTTCCGCCGTACAAGTAAGTGAAAATACCCTGGAAAATAAAGAACAAAAGATGAGCTTCCTAATCCCACTTTCACATTTATTTTTAATTGACATTCGACACGCAGCTTGGCCACGTGGATATGGATTTAACAGGAATCAAGTAAATTCCGGAACAATTCAAAATCTCAGTAATGGTCGCTTTTCGCAGAATTTTGACTTTTTTCCTGTTGAAATCAGGTTTGATTCAACGTGACTTTTGGAATTGAGGCATTTTGGCTTTTTGTAAATTGATCCCTTACCCTGAAGTTTGATTGAAATCCTAGAAAAATGAAAAGTTTCTCACCTCAAAGAGATGAAGAGGGACTTGGACTGTCACAACTTCTGCCAGCAGTGCGGCTAAACAGACGATAACTGCAAGTTTGCAGTAGAGTGCACTCGAAATGATGAAGAGAGATGTCCTGTAATGAAGAGAAAAAGGAATTAGACAAAGAGGAAATTAATTCAATGAATTAAATACACAACAACACTCTGAATGAAAGAGAAGGACGCCACTAGTCCCTGGATTTTATGGATTTTTCCTCTCTCCTCTCAAATACACTCGAACTGGATTTTGTTATTCCAATTCCGTAGAGCTTTCTCCTAAACAGTGAAAGTTAAAATCCAGGAAATGGGAAAAGGGAAAGCTGGAAGTTGGATTTTAAAACAGAACGATGGTGAGAAGGAAGTCAAGAAGTCTCTCGTTGATTGATTGCTACCTCCATCCTGATACTGTCAGCCTAATTCCAAAGAATTATTATTACCAGCCTATAAGATATAAACGGACCTTTCTGCAAACCCGATTTCAGTGGCTGGAGGAGCCCACATGTTTACTGAGTCGTCTACTCTTGTTTACTTTTTGCAAAATAAATATGCGAGAAGAATGGATCCAGACAAGTTTTAATAACAACGAAAGTTTTGAGACTGAAGTTGCAAATAACCTTCCATTCAAAGTAGCGAATGAGAACTGTGTTCCAATTATACTCCAGACAGAGAGCCGGTTTCTGCGTCCAGGATTTTAAGTATATGCTGGAGCGGTGGTGGTAATAAAGAGAGCAACAACAGAATTCCACCACTTGAACGAAACATATGCAGAGTCAACTTAAATGTCACTCCGTGTCCCACCCAGCACTCCCATTTGTGGAGATCTATGAATTCTGGACGCCACTTGGAGTTTCCCTTAGTTCCAAAGGCTCTAGACATGCCAGCATTATTATTATACGGACACATTACAAGAAGAATTAGGACCATGCACGCAAGAGTAAATCCAAGCTCGACTTTCCGTAGCAAAAACTTTCGCTCAAGATTAAATTGATTAGGTCAAAAGCCAGCTTGCCTACTTGGTGAATTTGTCAATGAGGCCAGTGTTCTGGTACATACGGCCTAGGTTTAAGTACTATTCGACCTCTACGAATGAAAGTTAAATGGTCACCTATTGAGAACAATGAGATTCAGGAGCGTGTCTTCTGGGGGTGGGAGCGGGAATTCTTCCGGCGGAGCCCCTGGTCCACCCGTGCATTCCACGACCGTCACACTTTTCATCTTCCTTTCTTTGGGCTTTTTTTCTTTTGGCTCTTTTGGCTCCTTTGGCTCCTTGGGTTCCTTTTCCTTGGAAGACTTTCCCTGCTTCTTGTCACCCATTGGAAGAGTAGCCGCTTCAGAAATCTGCTTATAACCTTCAACCTCTGACTCTACAGTGGCCACATGGACCTGCTGCCCACCGCCCATTCCACGGAAACAGAACTAAAGGACTTGAACCGAAACCACAGAGTGTGCAGGAAAGAGAGAAATATTTGCGACACAATAGAAAAAGAGAGAGGACGTCAAGTGGAGAAGAGAAAGAGAAAGAAGGAGGCAGGAGGAAAAACTGGATGGAAAGTGAGAAAACAGAAAATGGCTTCAGAGTTTGTCCACAAACAGAAGACTGCGTCGGTCGGTCCTTTGCAAATGCTCAGCCCGAGAGAACTTCGATCTGTTCCATCAAGAAGGAAAACGAGATCTGGAGGCCGCAGACTCCAGTCACTATGACAACGGACCTCGTACACTAGAAGAGATGCAGGAGAAAGGAGCGACGGATTCCCATTCGAGAACATCATATTTCATCCAAAGAGGGACCCCCGCCCAAATCCACTTTCACTTCCCACAGACGCCGTCCAACAAGAACCTCCACGCAACCTTACATACATGAACATGCCTGGAATTCTCTCTGGAGGACAATACCCTCCAACTTTATAAAAAAAAAAAAAAGACCAGCGCAATCATCCTCAAATCTCAAACACTCTTTCAGCGAAGATAAGACGACTATTAGTCGCACTTGGCCAAGTGAAAGAATGTCTCCTTACATGAGGCCACATAAGGCATTTCTCTTAAACACATTCAGAAATAATAGTTAAGGAATTTGGCATAAATGAGGGTTGAATCAGTCTTCGTCAATGCAACAAAACCTGACAAAGTACTGCTTTCCACAGCTTCAGCTACGATATTACAAGGAAAGCCGTTGAGTTTGTGTAATGACTAAATTCCACTGCTTCCAACAGCATTTTTAGGTGACAGTATTTTCATAAGTGGAAATATTCTCTGAACGACACGCCCTTGAATTAATTTCTGTCTCTAGAATTTCATTCTTAAAGACGGACGTTGGAAGACGCGCTTTATCCGCGGAGAAACAGGGTACCCATTCTTCCAAAGAAGACTGGAAGGGAGTCTAATCTTTCCCCCTATTAGTCTCCATCAGTCTCATTTAATCCTTTGAATACACAAAATCCGATTTACATTTGGCCCCGAGGAAGATGTCTTCCACTACCACGCCTTCCTTAAAACTCCCATTCGAGTTGGTGGTCTTCCACTAAAACCTAAATAACTTCGTCATTTATCTCCTTCAGCTAAACGGAAATGGAAAGATAAGAAATAAATTATCGATTTTAACTCGTAATTGGGATTTGTGGATACCGGATTGGCTTAACGAGTGTAGCAGGATGGAGGCATTTCATTGAGACCTGTTGGTTATTTGCGTGGGGTTTATAGAAAATAAAGAGCTGAAAGGATTGAATAAAATATCCGACACATTGGATTCAAGTCACGCCCATTTTCCCTCTCCAATAAGTCCATTTTGATCCGACCACATGAGATGTAATCATAAAATCGGTCTAATATCTCCGAGTTCATTTGATCGTTTCCAAACTTGGAGGGAGAGAAAGAGAAAGTGGAGAAAGTTCACACTTGGTTCAAAACCCGCTGACTCCGTTTTCTTGTTTAGTTGCCAAAGTGGGAAAGCGGACTTCAGCGACTCCCTGTGATAATCGGAACAGCCTCTCTTCTTTCCCTCCATGTCTATGCCGCGACTGCGCTTTTAGTACCGAAGAAAGAAGAGAAAGTAAATGTGTACCCCCTTGACTGCGTGTCGGGCACAATGTATCGATTTCCTATTCCCTACTATACAACCCCGTTTTATTTTATTATTACTGTAAAACAGCAAGAAATGTTGCTGGGACTTTCCCTTTTATTTTAAATTAATAATTACAGAAATACGGGCAGCATGCTCCTGCCCGGGTTGGAGCATAAGAATCGGCAACTGGAGTCAAAGTAGCTCTCAATTTTTAATGGCTAATTTATGCGTGGAGTAGACGGAACCTTCAAATCTGGATCCGACAGGAAAGGAGCGTGTAACTTAATAAGTGCACAAAGGTGGTTAATATTGATTGATTCCGGGTCACCAGCCTCCTGAGAAAATCCCATTAGGAAGCTCCTTTCAGTCTGGAATTGCGTGACTCTGAGCATAAGCTTATCTTTGTGTACATACGCGCCTATATTATAAAGAATTTCCACATAAGAGCACACACATTCAGAGAATCCTTAGCAGACACACGCAGAGGCTTCCAGCAGCAATTGGAAATGTCTCTGACTTTCTCTCTAGAGGGGAATAACACGGGGAGCTCTGGGGACGTGAAGCATTTTGGTCTTGCTCTTCTTCCGCCTCGTTAAAGCCACGGGATAACCCCCGTTCCAGTAAAAATGCTGCCTTCTTCAATTACTCTGCTACAGAATGGATGACATTTTATTAGTTTCCCCAACCAACTTCTTCCTGATCATTCCAGGCTCTTGACTTTAAAGTTGAAAGCAGAAAAAGGAGGAAAATGGGCGGAGGAGTGGGGCAATGGGGCGGGATCATCATGATCGTCCAAATAGCTTTCTCCCTTTCATTCCCCACACTTTCCCTTTGAGTCTTAACTTTGCAAATGGCTACAATGGCTTTGGTCCTCTAGATTTTCATCTATTAAAGTGCGTACTATAACACTCATGTAAAGAGCCTTTATGCTCCAACAATCATTTTACTCATTGAACTTATAACCAACGAACCCCACCGCTTTACTAAAACTAAAGTTCTCCCTTTTCCTGTATTTGCATAACGCATGGTTTTAAAACTTTCATGTGGATCTGATCTAGGTTCAAAAAATTTGAACCTGAATGGACTTGTCTTCGTGTAAAATGCATACGGAAAGAGAAATTGTTGAATGAGACATGCAATGTTCCACTTACTTGGCATTTTTGGGGAATTTGGCGTAAGTACAACACCATTTCTGGACGCTGGCAGGCTGCTGGAACCAGATAAAGGATGGTGGTCGCTCGGTTACAGTTCTTGAACCGGTCCCATCCAATCTCACCTGGAACAAGAGCAAGGAATTTGATCAATTCAATCACTTTCCTTTAAGAGGGAAAGTTTTTCTTCATTATATAGCTTGCTCAACCCCGATGCATGATCTCAGGCAGAGAAACCACATTGTAAAAGTTCATCACATCAAAGAGAAAGTGGTGTAATTTATTATTATAGGCACTTTTGCACTGCTACATTTTCTTCTCAACCGTGCAAGCATTTAATCAACGATAATGTGTTCCAGACATTAATAGTCACTTTATGGCGCTCTGAAAATATGTTAGGGGAGATAGACTCAAGGTCCAATGGAAGGACGTAGCGACGACATGTTGCATCCCTTATCTGCAGTTTGTACTTCAAGGGAAAGCAGCAAGAGGGCTCTCACTGTCCAAATCAGCAGGAAACTGCTTTCTCCCTTCACCTTCCTTTCTCCCAAAGAAAGTCTGACAAGGAGCTGATGACTCCATTCTCATCTCCGACTTCTATCCAAAACTTTCACAGCTGAAGGTTTTCACCTTTTGAATTTTAGTCATGTTTACACCCCTTCCGTGTAAAGTATCGCACAAAATAACGGAAACGGATTTGTGTGTAAAAGACAAAAGCACAGGCATGAATGACTCAAATGAAAGGAATCACCTGTTCCGCTAATACACTCGAGTTCTTGCATGCATGCTAAAGGCTTTCATGTGTCTCCTTTCAATCCGACACTCCCACGCGACTTCTTCATTCCCAGAAACATGCAACGGGATCTTGGGACGGATTTTCTCCATCAATATGAAGACGCATATGGCTACCTGTCTCGGAGCTTAATGGAATTGTAACTGAGAAGACCAAATCCGCATCCATCGATTATCAATCCCGAATTTGTATTATTCCCGGGAAAAAATTGAGCTCAGTTGAGCCCATTAGCCGTCGAAATTGCAATCGGAAATGAATAAGCTCCTTTCTCACGGGAGAATTTGAGCTGGGAAGAAATGGCTTTTGCTTGTTAGTTCAGTGCTTTCAGATTTTGGACTTTATACTCGGATACTTATGTTGAATACATGCCATTTAGCATTTATTTAAATGCCTCCATCAGGGTTGTATTAGACAAAAGAATTACTATGGTTTTCCCCGTGAGTTTCTTATGATGGGAACTTATATGGGATAGGGGCGGTAAGTCTGAAAAAGTTAAATGGCCGAGTTCCAGCTATAGTGCATGACACATAATGCAGTGCAAACAGGAAACTTTAGATCTAGTTGAAACCCTGCTTGGACTTCCTTTGTTTTGCTTTTGTCAAATCAAACTAAAGCCTTTCTTAAAACTTCCGTCCAGCTGAAGAACAGACTTCTGCCGTACTTTAGCACAATTCAACTTCAAGTGTTTCATAAATAGAACGACAAGAGCCCTCTACAAAATTGATCACATCCGCCCACATACCAATTTTCCTAATGCAATTTGCTGCCGGCAAAAGTGGAACACTTCCCTTTTTATATAAATAAAGTTTATAAAAAAGGAAAGTACATTTCCAGCTCAGGAGGTTTAATAAGTTTGCTCTTGTAGCAGAGGAACTGTTCTTTCCAATTACTCAGTTGTTTTAAAAGTACTTTCATTACTGCCAGACTTTCTCCTACTTTCTCTGTTAATAACTCATTGAGAGGGGGAGGGGTGAAAGTTTCCCAGAAGCAAGTAGAAATGCAAGCTGGGGAAACTTCCCTTACTACTACTGTAGCAAGTGTAGTTGGATTTATTTCTCTCTTGTGGTTTCAACTTTGGGCAATTAATTAATTTCACTACGTGTTGAACACTAATGTCAATAGCACTATTATCCATCCAGCAATCGGTTCCATATCAAATACCATGTAAATAAGGCAACCGTTTGTAACTCGATGAAATCATCCCTAGGTACCAAGCTCTAATCTCTCGTGAGCAGCAGCGCTTAAATGACAAAAGCCTTGATGGTCATAAAGGGCTTGAGACTCGGCGTGACTGGTGGGATTTAATTTGAATTAGGTGGTGAAGGGAGACAGGTTCAAGCGACAGCTATTCCAAGTCAAATGAGCTTTTGGCATTTATTGGACTTAAGAGTGAAAGTGTGTTCTAAAGACAAACGTACACACTTTCACTCCCAATCCTGCAGATGAATAAACAGGAGCAGTGAGCATCGGCGTATAAATACGTTATCTTTATACAGGAACTCAAGAGCTACACACACCATCATCGATCCAACGACTCACTGTTAGAATGTATATATGTACATGAGTCAAGGAGACACTCCTCAAAACAAATTCTAATAAAAATGAGTCACACAGTGTGGGGCGGTGGTTTCGTTTCTATTTGGGAAAGTCGTTGAAATGAAGAGGCGGCTGGAGCTGATCCTTGTCACGTATTATGGAGCTCAAGCCAAAGCTCATTCCCTAGTCTGCACATGAATCAAAACTTCCTGAAAAAGACACAACTGTCCTTGTGTTCTAAAGAAAGCCTAACATCGTTTCAACTTAAATTAATATCAAGTGTCTTACAGACATTTTCTCCACTTACTTTCTCTAAAAAGTTGAACTCTCTTCGTCCTAAAAGTACGTGACCAGGGTCCATTGAGCGTGCCAAAGGGAAATAATGTGTCACACGTGTTTCAACCAGTACCCATAAAACCAATAATAGTTTAACCAGTTGCTAGCCAATAACAAAAGTCCACTTCGAATAAAAAACTAAATACTAACTTTGAATTATTTCCATTAAAGGCTAGAAATCTCGGGATTTCCGAGTGTTCACGCAGGAGGAAAGAGAAAGTGCTTGTTGATTCTGACGAAAAGTTTAAATCCTTTTCTCTCTTTCCTTCCTTTCAAGAAGCGCTTGTTTTTAAAACATAAAATGAAGGCAAAATAGAAGCTCCCTGTGGAACTTTTCTTGGAAAACAAAAAGCCTGAGAGTGAACTTTTAAATTATTTATAGTTAGAAAGTGAAAGGAAATGCAAATTGATGGACAAACGATTTGGTAACACGCAAAAATTTGTATTGTACTGCCTACCCCAAAATAGACAGTGACGAATTCGTGGGAGCACCACCTCTTTTTTGGTGTCTACTACACAGTGCAAACAACTTATCGCCACGGAAGGACTTGATTCCGTTATGCATATTCGAAACCAAATTATGATTGCACTTGTCACTTGCGTAAAGCTTCTGTTAGTTGTTATTTGTCAAAGGATCATGGGATATTGGGAAATCTGCGGCAGGAGGACACGTTTAAAATGCAAACTCCTTCATTTAATGCCGGTAGCATTGGCCAATCCTTGATTTTAAACGAAGACCTCGTAGATGTAAAGACCTTACCTTGACAACTGTGGAGACCCCAGTTTGGGCAGGTGCTGGGGCTGAAGAGATCCCGATAGCAGTAGAAGGTTGAAGCATTGGTATGGTTTCGTCGGGGTCATCAGGCTCGGGTTGTGCCAGACGGGCAATTGTGGATTGTTTACTTGTTTTTGTACTCATGGCTACACTCTTCAAAAGTTCATCACTCTCGTCATCCGTCAACTTCTTATTTTCATTGCCGTTATTGTTACTTCGCCAAAATCTTTCTTTCATCTCAGCCAAGTAGGGACAACGCTGCATTCCTAGAAGTTAATAGAAATAAAATCATTAGTCATTCAATGGAGTCCCATTATTGGCAAAATCCTTCTCAAGAAGAGCAGCTTTACAAATCACACTCGACATTATTGTTAGGATTTTGAAGTTATCAAAAGAACAATGGCAAGGAGCTTAGGCTTGAAGCTTAAGCTCTGTCATTGCATTGTTGGATCAATATTATGCGTAGGCGCAGAATAAGTAAGACGCCATGATGAATACGGAAATTGAAAAGGCGGAAACTGGAGGCGTTAAAGAAAGGGTTTTTTCTGGCGTTCCGCTTTGTACACTTTTCACACAATTTGGGCAAGGCTAATCTGTCAGGTGTGTCATCTGCTTCCAGCAATATCGAAATTATACACATGTCTTACGCACTGTCGGTATTTCTGACGATGCTTCAAAAGATTCAATTTTCAATTCCATTTTTTTGTAAAATAAAAAAAAATCAGGCAGGAGCGAATACTATATTAACAGTCGGCACAGCCAATATTTATGAACAAATGGTTCTCGCTTGAACAAAGGTAGTTTAAATGTTTAAGGAAGCACTGACACAATCTGCACAAAGGTCTGAACTGCAAGGTGCAAAAAAGGACTTTCCTTGATGGCGAAAAAATTTGCATTAAAAGAGGAAGAAGCGTGTGTGTGTCTGTTAATGCATGCAAAGAGGCAGTCGCCAGGTCGCTTATTTACCAAAAGTTTAACAATTACAATTGCAAAAGGTGACATTGTGAAACTAGAAACTTGTATTCTGCAGAAATAAATATGGAATGTAAAATCCCATTTGGTCCTCGTCACACAAAACGGCTTTTTGCATCGACAATTCCGCGCAAATGTCGTTGTATAACTTTCTGCCTCTGAGAATTAGTCTTTATGGCCTTAAATCCGGTTTAAAATGCCCCTAGATATTTACACTTCACCTCGGAAATGAATGCATTGGGAAACTGAAAGGAAGGACGACAGAAGCAAATTCTCATCAGTTTAAATGCTTTGGATTGGTGGCGTACTTGAGCGTCCTTTACCAAAGTAAACAAAGGTCTGATGGCTTTTCATATTGAGCACGTGGGAGTATACACAGAGAGACAAGATTGGAAATAAAATTAAATCTATCGAAGCGGAATGGACGGAAGCTCGGCCAACCAGAAGAGTCCAAGTAGCACATAAATTTACAAGGTTTGAATTGACTTTTCCCGAGTCACCTGCTGACTACTGAACATAAAGTTATGATGCCGACAGGGGATTGTTATAATTGCAGGAGATTTACCATAATTATACCTGCCTGCGAATAGAAAATAGAATTTTCCCAGAGGAACAAGTTTATTTTAGTTTTCGACATAGGGAAGAAGGGAAGAAAGGACATTGTCGTATAATTCCATGACTAAATGTGAATTTCATGGACTCAGCCTTGCCTTTGGCTCGACTCGATTCAGCAGAATTTGGTGGAGTCAATGACTTGTCTCGGAACAAAAACATTTCACCCTTTATTACCCTCCTACTCATCTTCATTGTTTGGAAGGTGATGATGAGGCCATGGTTCTATGGCTAATTTCTCACCTGAAGGAATCACATTTTGCTCTTACACGACATTATCATCCACTCGAAGGGAAGCAAAATGCATCAATTCAAAACACGAGCAGAGGAATCGTGAAGAAGAGCGGATAGCATCTTCTTTTTTATGCCAACACGAAAGCGAATATTTAAATGGAACCAATAATTTATTATTTTTTTACGATTTTTTTTTACGATTTTTATATAGGTGAAAGCTGCACATTCTGACTTGCATATGAGTCAAGATTCGTATTTTTTGGAGCAAGAGGAAATGGATTAAATGGGACTTCCTTGGCCAAGAGGATATTCATTTTTGCGTTCTGAATACAAATTTGCCAATGTTCCTTTTGTACTAACTCATTTTAAGAATCCAAGTTTTACCTCGGGTGAGCATGAAATTGGAATTTGGAAAGACAGTGATGAGATTAATTTTTCCTGAAGACTGTAAAAGAATTCGCTATGTGAAAGACAGCTTGTCTTCTTGACATTTTGAATTATTATGTTATTCCACATGTCCTTTCAACTATAAAAGTACATAAACTTTTGCCTACATTTTGTTCCTTTTAAAAGGTTGATGGAAGGCGGATTTGGATTAACTTTCACTCTTCTATTTCTTCCTGTATTTCCCGTTGATTCTAATTTTTTCCTCACTTAGGCCCTACACCGTTCCCTACTTTAACTTATTAATTCTAAATCACAAAACTTTTCCTTTTATAACTCCTCTATGTACTACAAAAAGGAAATAAAGTTTTGCTAATGGGTTCACGAAGTACAGAGTCGGCTTCATGGGAATGATCCGCTGAATACTAAAATAATATAACCCTGTTTTTCCGTATTTCCGGGAAGGACGAAGGAAGAAAATGAGAGTCAATTTACCAAATGTAATTGGCTAAATTCGAGCTTCGGATCAAGCAGCCGCAGAGTAGAGTCACGGAAAATGAGATTCTGATTGTATTCTGGCCACAGCGGCAGATCCTATAAATGATTGGAATTCACTGGGCACTGTCTTTTATTGGACACAACAGAAATCCAGAGACATGCGGTGGACACCTTTCTCCGTTCTGAGAGAAAGAGACCCAAAGACTGCATCAGGAGAAACTGATAATGAAGTAAAGCTTCCCAAAATTGAAATTCCTAATAAATAGGAGAAAGCCCTACGCTGTTGCTTTCTCTCCCGGCTTCTATGGAACGGAACAAACAACCAAAGGACGAAAGGAACCCACGCAAATAATACGTATTAATTAGAACTGTCGCCATTCCCTTGCAAAGGAATCCTACGAGATTTTGTAACAAACAACAGCCGGGAGCACTCTTGGTGAAAGTCATCGATGATGATGGAGCGGGTTCTGCCGTCTCATCTCATCGATTTTAATTTCTAACCAAAAAGGAGTGAAAAAGACCCGCGTCTGTGGAAGACATTTTGCTACATCCAGTCGGAAGAGTGAATATTTTAGAATTATTTAGCGACAAGAGAGAAGAGGGATTTTTTATGCACCGTCATCGGAAGCTATAAAGTCTGCACGTGTCAGGGGAACTTTTATATTGACTTCAGGAACAAATTAAAAGCAAAAGCCCTAATGAACCAATCGTAATCCTTTGTCGTGCTTCACCTGAGCTTCGGGAAGGGCGTGGTTACAAAAAAAAAGAGAGCAAAATATCGATTTAAATAAAATTTTCTAAACAAGGAACTCACTGTGAGTAACGCTCGAGTAATAAACACGCACGCCTCATCTGTAATATTATATTCTATGGGCAATTTAAAAATGAGAGGACCGGCAATTATCCATCGTTTATGGAATCTGTAAGTCACCCGTTGCGGTTTTTAGGGAAGTTAAGTTTGTTGATAGTCCTGCCCACTTTTCCCCTAATTATGCCAATCCTCAAACCCCTGAAAACTTTCACCAAACCCAGCACTCATTTTCCATTTTCTAATTTGTGTCAATCAGTTTAACTCACCAGGGCTTTTTTGGGCAAGTGGAAGAGAATGAGGTCGATACTATTTAGAACAAGTCCAGCTTGAGACTAACTGCGCATCCGTTGTTGTAAATTGTAGCCATTTTGGAACCATGCTTAAAACCCCTTCCAACCCAGTAGATTGTTTTATTTTGAGTTTTAATTGAAATAACAAAGGCATCTTTCCTCATTTTCGTTAATTTTTGAATGAAGAAACTTAATTACCCTTGCTCTGTTATGAGTTATGGTTGTTTATGCTAGACACAAAGATTTGGAAATGAAAGGAAGCAGGATGAAGTGTCCCTCCCTCCTTTCAGTCTTCCAGAAAAAATTCAGTTTGGTACAAAATTGGTTTAACTCATCCCATCTTCCTTTACTTTTGAGCTTTCATCTTATTCAATTTATCTCAAAACTCTTGAGTTCATTCCCCAGCAGCGTATCGGGTTTCGATTTTGTTAGTTAGCTGATATAGAACCGCCTTGAGAATTATTCCGCAACCGAACATTCCCCACTTTTGATTCCTTTTTGTTGAAAAGCCTTTAGGGTTTTCTGGAAATTTTGTACAGGGAAAACTATTTTATGGTGGAAAATGTCAAATCGATATCCGTCCAGTGAAGCCTGATTTGGTTTGAGCATTGAAGTTCTCCTTGTAAAGTTAATCGAGAGGATCCACAACCTTTGAAGGGAGTGAAATAAATCTTGAAATGTATTAGCTGTTTCTCATCACTTTTTCCCTTCAAAAGGAGGACCACATGCCCTTGTCTGAAATAAGATGGAAACCAAATTGTCCTGTTTGTCATTTCCCGCTGTCTATTAATAGTGAGACACCTCCGCTTAAATGCAGTCTTTGTTTCTAATTTCCAAATCCTGGAATTCCTACGTGCTCAAGCCTTCACGCTCACGCCCTGCTGAACAACGTCCCTAAACGCTCCTACGCCCATGAATATGTTTTGAACCTTTAAGTTATTTTGGAGGTGGTCTGGCGGGGTTGTAATGAGTAGAATGGCGTGTTTTGCAACGACTTGTCAAAAGTTTTTAACCAGTTGCTTTGAATTCCGATACCGAACCAGGCATTTAAGTTTTAAATATGTGCAGAGACAGGAAGTAATTTCTGGGCATTAAAGTCGTGGCTATGAATCAACAATTATAATCCATTCCATATTTATTTCAATCAGTTAAGCATATTGTGGAAAAATTATCGAATCGAAATAAATATAGCACTTCCCTTCTGGAATTACAAATTATTCCACACCTAATCCCTCCCATTTCATTATCTCAGTTATTGGGGAGGGAGCGAATATTCGAAAAAAAAATCGTACGAGAGCAACTCATCCTCGTCGTTAGGTAGTTAATGAGAATATGTACGCTCCAAGCTCCATTGTTTTTTTTTGAGCTAAAGCATCAAACGCATGATTAATGTAATCTCGCTCTTTAGATTTTTCCTACGTTCAGGATACGCATCGATGCTTCAGGAATCACAATATGTGACCACAAAAGGGCCAGTGGCTATCGTCCGTCCAAAGAACTGGAAAAATATACCTTGAAACAAGAGCAACTCCTACTTCCCAGTTTGTACTTGAATCTTTACAAATTAAACGCGAAATTAGAAAAAAGGAGAACTATACAAAAGCCAAGTTTTAATTGACATATGGGCTGTTAAGGCATTGAACCTTGACTTTATTATGAAAAATCCACCACCCCGAAGAACAGTTTTATGAAACACGTAATCCCATCGATTGTACTTGAAAGCAATTAGTATTAGTCGCTTGAAGGCAAAGAGTGAAAAGCGCAAAGAATTTAAGTAGGAATATTGGCAAAGTTCACAAGACAAGAAAGGTGGGCTGAAGGACGGCGTCCCTACCTCTGAATGGGTGACACGACGAATGAAATCTCCATGAGCCACGTCTACGGCCTCGCAGCGATTGACAATCTCCGAACTTTCTTCCCGGAAGGATGACGAAGTCACAAATTTGATAAAAGGCAGTTATACATGGATGGATGAAAGTTAAGTTTGCACAGGCCCCAGAGAAAGTTGCTTTAATCCCTTGGACTGAGAGATTAAAAGTTGGAATTTTTCAGGGAGAAAGTCTTTTATTTAACCAGGCCAGGAGGGTGTAGCTGGATTAGGATTTTTAGCAGATGCTTGGAGAGAGGTTCAAAGTTCATTTGTTCATTGTCATTTCAGCCAGTAGCAGCGGCGGCAGGCAGCAGAAGATGTAGCCAAGAAGGAAAATTTTTCACAGCCAATGAAATGAGAAATTATGACTTTCACCTGTAAGGGAAGGAAAGATTTTTTTAAAAATGATCATTTCAATTCAGCCATTCCCAAATATAGACATTTATGATGTCAACGCATTTTTCTGACAAGTACTCATTTTGACAATCCATGCATAAAAATAACATTTCTTTCAATAACAGGGTTATAGTTGAAATTGACTTGTCATCAAATCTTTTCAGAACCTCATCCAATCCATGGTTTCTCATGACATGAACTTACGCAGTGACACTGAGTCACTTGAGGATGTTTATACAAGGATATAAATATAAGCGTTTTGTTTACAAATTGTAATGGACCTTTGATGCCGATTCCTTATCAATTTTCCCATATCCAAAATTGACAAAATGAATCAACACCAATCGGCCCCTCTTTGCTCAAAGAATTTAAAACGTCAGCAAGAAAGCTGGTTACTCTTTACTTTAAGATTCCAATTGTTTTTCAAGACGTGCGTGAGATTTACCAAAAAGATATGGGCTGAAACCCAATAAGTTTTCAAGTCCAAGCTCCTTATATGATTCATATGTGAGAGTTCAAAGTCGAAAAAGGACAAGGAGTCATACAAGTAAGTTCCAGTGTCGCCATTTCCAAAGTTTCAGTCGCCGTGTCAAGTTTTCACTTTTTCTTTTAAATGGCGAGACTGGCTATCACACGGAATTAACTTAGCGCAGCAATGTCTTTTATCCAAAAAGGAATTCGCTGACAAACTTTTGCAGCAAATGATTTAACAAGCGAGACTGAAATCAATACTTATTTGGTACGGATGTGCTAAGAAGCCATAATTCTTCAAAAGAGCAAATGAATTTTCGGACGCAAAACGTGTCATTTTCTATGTTGGTTATTAACGCTGGTGACACAAATGCCCCGTAGAGTTTAGAATCCTTTGAAAACTGTTTGCCCTCCTTCTGCCTCTGCTGTTGTTTTTCATCAAAAGAAAATGGACCCCGCTGAGCGAAGTTCCAGGAGTCAGCACATCTACTACATAACCATATCCAGCGTAGAAAGGGGAAAGCGGAAACTGAGTGGAGAAAGTCAAGGGAGTGGAAAGTGCATCTCAACGTCCAGCAAACCAAGATCCTTTTCCTTAACTTTATTTCGGTAAATAAACTTTGAAAAACTGTTCACAATCCTTTCTCCTTGTTCAAGTCGAGAGAGCAGGCAAGAATTTCAAGTTACCATTGTAGTACCTTCAAATTGGCTAAAAGACTCTATAATTTGTTACAATAAAACAAGAGAAAAGAAGCCATCAGATCAAGCAGCTTGGAAACCTCTCATATCCTCCAAGAGATGAACCGTCTCTGCTGTTGAATGACATTAAATTTTCATTTCCACTGTCAGACCATACCAGAGCAAAATAGATTTTGAAATTCTAAGATATCACACACACAGAGAGAAGCCTTTACATCGTTCAAAGTCGTAAGCGTAAATCATGCGAGAGAGCTCAACAGGCAGCCGACACTATAGGCATTGCGCAAAGATCCTTTTGTCCATCTTTTTACACATCCATGCCCAATTTTCATCTTCAAAATGAAACGATCGAAAAATGGTATTATGCAAATCGTCCAATGGGCTTGTTCTCCACTCTGTTTTACCTATGTTACAGCCTATGTTTCATCAGTCCAAGTGATATAACCAGAATTACAGTCTGGAGTCCCATGAGTCTAATATCTGGAGCACAGATCCAAAAATGTGTATTATACACAAAGTCTGGTTAAAAACAGAATTTGAGCCACGGAAAGTTTGTTTTATTAGATTTTTGAGAATAAACGAGCCTCTGGTTGAACATGTAAACAAATTCGCCATGAAAGATATAAAGACTAAAGGCTGGCTTTTCTTAAAAAAAAGAATAATGAAATGGCCGTGCAAAAAGGATTTTTTTTTCGAAAGAAAAGAATCAGATACTACTGCCCCGGAAGTTGTTAAAAAAAGTTTCCAGTTTGAGAGCCAAGTAGAACACACTTGTCTAAATATCGGAGAGACTATACTTTGCTCCTTTGCCACAGAATTAACGACACACGTCCAATTATAACATGTGAGAATTTGTTGGGATGAATGGAAAAGCAGAATCTAGTGAATGTACCACAATTTATTAGCAATTTACAGTGGTTTCTGAGACTTTGAGCAGAGATTTTGAAATGGGCGACTGAAACACATATTGCTGGGAGCTGAAATAATAGTCGTATTTCGTATAGATGTGAAACGTACATGAAACCAGACACGGGAATTGGTGATTCCTTTACAAGGACGTGTTTGGCTATACCGTTTGAGCGCTCCTGTGTTGCTTCCGCTTAGCATTTCCGATTAATCTATCAAGAACCATAATCTTCGTATGAAAACGGAAAGCAGCAGATGAATATCTAACCAGCGCTTATTATTCATTTCTCTGTTGCACACACGTGCGCTGGACTCGTATAAACAATATGTCACGGAACTCCAGCAGCAGCGGCTATGTTATGGCCCCAAGACTTTCCCCAATCTGGTTAATGTATGCAAGCTTCATTTTCGTGAAGTTGCATTTAAAGCTCATTCATATGAATGAATGGCTATGAAAAAATTATTTTCTTCATTCACTCTCTCTTTCTTGCCACACAAGTACATAAAGTCATTCGAGAGAATAGGATAAAAGAAGAAACTTACATTGCGGCATTAATTCCATGAGCAGTCCTCTGGAACTTTCAGTTTTTTAAAAAAAAGTTCAAGTGGATGAAATGCTGGTTGACTCGAGACTTGAAAGGCTGAAGATTATCATATAAACTTTGTGTGTCTGTTCCCTGGATTTTGTGCGTACTAATGTTTCTGCAGGAAGACCTAAGAAGATTCCTGGAGTTAGCCACTTAAGGCACAAACACGTCAATCTCAGTCAAATAAATTTAGGAGGTTCCCCGTGTTCAAAAATGTAGATTTAAGATTGTGCTCTGCACTATTAAAGTCACAGTCGACTTTAGTAGTGGTGTATCAGAAGAAAAAAACGAAAATTCTCTGGGCGAGAAATTATTTGTTTATTTGTGTAGAAGGAAGATCGGTGTGAGATGATGCTAAATGTCTAAAAATAACTGCACACCAAAAATTCAGACGTTGTTGTTGTTACTTGGTCGACTGTGGAAAGAATTGCACACAGACTTTTTGCACTTTTGTTGTGTTGGCGTTGATAAATTCCGTTGGTCAGCAGTCTCTGATATGTTTTAATTGAGAGTTGCACGAAAGAGAAAGTGGAGAGGTGAAAGTAACTGTGGGAAATTAGGACTTGGATACTCGCAGCCCTATTTTTCTTTTCTGAAATAAATCTGAAATCTAATTGAAGCCTCTCATCTTTCAAGAGACAGATTCATTTCGGAGAGAATAATTTGGGAACCTTCCTCTTGTTGATCCAAGCTCATAAAGAGAGCTTTGGTTGTTCCAAGGAAGAAGATTTTGTGTTTGTGTGTGTGTGTGAGTGTGTTGAACGTAAGTTCGAAGCCTTCTTGCCTTTGGTGCCCTGTGTAAAGAAGATGGATCCACGCAGAAACCTTCCTATAAACCTAGGAACTGAGGAGGGTAGGAAGGATCCGAAGCGTCCTTTCGAACTAAAGGATATTCGGGTGATTCAAACTTCGTCTGCTGCCAGGGAACCACTCCAGAAGACCCCAAACTACGATGGAACAACCATCGAGCTATAGGGTGAAACGAGGTATGCTGGAAGGCTTCACGAGCTTAGAATTTCTACCACCACCACGGTTTGCTTCCTACATGCAACTTTGGTTGGCTGATGTCGCCTTCCAACTTGAAATGATGGAGGCCTTGGCTTCGACAAAAACCCATGTCTCCAATGCTTCCGAGCAACCCCTCAATCCACAACAAAAACTTCCCGAATCTCCGATCTTCATTTTCACCCTTGTCAAAAATGAACCTACCCTCTCGCACTTTGTAAACTAAGGTTTCACACAGTTCTGCGCAAATTAAGCACACCGCTTATCTCCAAATTACTTGAACGATTTAGAACATTAGACATTTCAAACCTCACGAAGATGTTCATGACGAGTGTGTACTTATGTTATTATGTCAAATGACCGTGAAGGGAAGGTCACAGGAGTTGAACCTCTGAGATTATTTTTAAAGTTTACTTGTGAAATCAGTCCCACAAGCTTGGGAGCGTTGATGTGGCTGAGACGAAGCGTGCTTTTTTGTAATCAACCTCCGACCTGCCAAACTGTGGCAGGGGGATGATCATAATTTAAGTTCTTTGTGTATTGTTTTGACGTTAAGAGCTGGCATGAGGGTAAAATGAATTTCTCCCTTGCTTTCACCAGGGCTTGAAGGAAAAGCGATAAGCATAAATAAATACTTGTCATGGGGAGTAAAGTGCTTTACTATTCTGTCGAAGGCAACTTGTTACGCAGGGGGAATGGACGATAGAATCATCGGGAATAGAAGTGGGTTGGATATCGGTTCGGATATCGGTATAATAAAAACTATCACTCCCCCTGCTTCGGGAATACCCACTCTGATCCTATCCTAACTTCGATCATGGGGAAAGCAAGCCCTTCATAATTCTTTAATTTATGCTCTTGGAATCAAATGGGGAATGAAGATGTCCCCTACTACAAACTGCTCATGTGGTGGTTCCGCTTTCACCAGGGCCCTCATAAATTAAAATCCAGAACCATCAGGTACATCCTTTCCATGGTCATGGCTTACCGGAACATTAAAGCTTAGCCTATGGATAATAAATTATAAAAGCAGGAAGAGAACTAATAATGAACTTCAGAGAAAATTGAAACCGAGAGGTGAGGCAGAGAGTCTCTCTTTATATTGCAGAGCATCGTAGAGGAAGTTTCCATTCTAAAATCCACTGGCTTAAACTTTGACCGAAAATAGGATGTTCAAGGAGAGGAATTCAATTGATGCGTATAAGCTTTTGAGTTTCAGCATCACGTTGAATAGAATACCAAGGAGCTATTCAACCTGAACAAACTGAAACGGGTACCATAGTGCATCTCTAAATCAGTGGAAGTAAACGAGTAACAGTTACAATGACCGACAACGGTTACAGCATTCCATTTATTTCTTCATACACTTGCATTTCACAAGTTAACAAGACATACGGAAAAGTATTCTCGCAAAGTGTAATCAATAGAGATGAAAAGCATTGAAATGTATTCTTCGTTAAAAACCAGGACTGTTCCCAACCTCCTTTAAATTTTCATACATCAAGAAACTAATGTGATGACTCCATTAGTGTGAGAATTGCAGTAATTACCTATAATAACGCAATAACTAACGATAAGCAGGGTCGCTTGACCCTTGACTTGGAGGATTGGCGTTGTTTTTGATCTTTGGATGTATCGCCATTGGCATCTGTTTGACTTTTACTGAACTGAAGGAGGGAACTGCATTTGTTTTTTCATCATAAAAATTTCCAAGAAAAGCTTTGCAGCCTCCTCCTGTTTTCTACGGTTTCTCTAATTTACAGATTGACACCATTAACCACAAAGCACAAAGTCTTATGCAGAATTTAACAGAGAAAGGAATTTTTGCTATTTCTCACGTTTTATCAACTTGCAAAGCATCATGTGGTCTACTTAATAAGCTTGGCACATCATGTTTGTCCGCCAGAGAGACTATCACTAGGTAAAAAACGAAAACCTTTACCACAGATCTAAAGACTGTGCCTTTACGTATTTCTTGTGTAATACAAAACAGACGCTCCGCAAAGTGTGCTTTAGTATTTACAATTTATAATTAAAAAACAGTCACTAAAAATATAAATTACAAATCGACAATTCCAACTAAATATTTGGAATTTCAAGAGCCAGCATATTTATTATTCTTCAATTCCTCCCACATGTATATCAAGAAAGAGCCTGTTGTAGGCTATTCTATTCCTAAATTGTTACAAATCATGAATTATAATATTGAAGCCGCCGACATGAATATTCGTGACTACAGCGTGACAAACAGTGAACAGGATGAGTCATTTCATAGGTCAATTTTCAAAAGATGATAAGGTGTTGATGACCATAAACAACTGGATTTAATGTTTTCAGTTAAAACGTAAAAGAATATTTTGAAAATTGCGGATTTACTTTAGAAAATTAAAGTCAAAAGGACAGCGTACAATTACTACTTAGGACAGGTGCACAACAGGTTGAAAACAATTAATCCTTCAACATAAAAATGAGGATAATCAGTGTCCATGTCATGGCAAGATGTCAGTAAATTATTACGTATTATTTCCCTTGCCACATTAGTATCTGCAAATCCGAGGAGTAGTTAGGCCTAATTTTGTGTTGAAAATGGAATGAAAAGTGACACGATTTGAGAAGCACGTGGAGTGCTGTTTAGTTAAATTAGTTTTAGAAAGGGTTGGGCCGGTAATCACCGAAGTAAGAGGTAAGTGTGGCCATGTTAATTGACTGTTGTGGTAGGTGTTGAGTACCTAATTATGTCTCGGCAATTAATGTTGTGTGTCTGTAAAGAGCTTTTAAAGTATGTTTTAACTCGGAATTTAATTGCAGTTGACGTCATACTCTCTTCTTACGCAAGTGTCACTGCTAAACCATCCTCCAGAGCAAATGCATACACCCTCTGACCTTCTTTTCATCTTGCATTCTTTCATTTTGTAATGCAGTACTGCATCCGTGGTGGCAAAAGAAAGACTGCAGTAACACTCTCTTAGTCCATAGTCCAGTAGAAGTTCTAAAATGTAGAACAATCCAGTGGCAATGGGGAATTGTAAATCAAATGAATTGTTTTCTGATTCCTCCTTATCTTATTTTGATTAGGGTTGCTGGATTAAGGTCTCAAGTGGGATTAAAACTTGTACAATACAAAAGGTAAGTTGTCTAAACATTTCCACATCAAGGACCATTGTGGATGTTTCATGTGCCTTCATTTTTCTAAGGGTACATCACTTCTGAGAGATCCTGTGGTCATCACAACTCCAGCAACACGTCTTTGCGTATTGTCAAAAGTTTCCAACTCCCCAGCTCCGTTTCGCACTTCCTTGCCAGAACATCTCAACATTTTGCAGGCTGTCGTACGTTCTCTACAAAGAAAGTTTCTACTGCCTATGAAGAGAAAAGACCGGAAGTATCAACCAATATGAGTGCCAGTTCAGAAGCTAATGTTAGCCTGGCTCAAGGGGATACAAGGCAAGGGCACAGGCAGTTCTACAACTTTTCCGAAAAACAAGAGATCGACAATGGTTGCGGGGATGGGACAGTTGTTGGAACGACAAAGGTCAACGGCTCCAGGAGGCGATCAAAATCCTGTCTCTTTCGAGGCAATTCCAGAGAATTGATGGAGATGGTGGATCGTAATGTCATTGGGAAAGATATTGGTTTCCAGGGACCTTTTGGACCACGACGAGGTAAGTCAGGATACATGGAGTAAATTGAAATAGGTTTCGCTTCGCAATTTAACATTATATCAATGCATGCTCATCAACAATACAGTTTTTTAATTACAATTCCATGGAGTGCATTTCTACACATAGTTGCTGATCAAAATTAACTGGAAAATTAACTTAGCGAACTACTTTTCCCAACTTACATTTTGCTGGTATCAATTGTGCTCAATTCTGAAAAAATGATATACAGAGGATGATGGGGTTAGGGTTAATTAGTTTTGAAGCATGTAACGAAGGCATTTAGGTTAAATCGTCGCGCAGTATCTTCCGTCCATTCATTGCGTGTTTACTCATTTTTGGCTACATTTTTGACTTTACGGTGATGTCACGTTTAGTTGACAAAGCAAATTACCCAGTCATTGAGAATTGACGTTGTCACTAGGGATGAACATAGTGTGGTGCACACTTATGTCGCATATGCCAAGTAATTTCAGCAAATTATTTTGTATCGTCCCAATCCTTGGAAAATACGCACTGAATGTAGAGCTCTGTTCAAAATAATTGGCACTAATTCCCAGCAACTATTGTTTGTATATAATATGGACACACAGTGAGTGCCAAAAAATCCATCAAACCCTAAGATTTATTATTCTCATGAAATATGGATTCTGGATGCCTTCTCATGGACCCAAAGCCTTGTTTTACATTTGGCCAAAAAGTATGCCAATTTACCCATTTACTTTCACTTTAAGCAATTGTTAATGAATTATTGCCATATTTTAACTTTACAGTCCAATATCCTAGCAAAATAAAACTGAAAAAAGCATTTAGATGGTTTTATAAGTTGCATGTGTAAGTCTCATGTTCTTTTCTTCATCTTGACATTCAGCTGTCAGTATCTTTTTATGAGCTATGATTTTTCTCATCATCCTTTAGCCCATGTTTTCAGTATACTTGATGAACTTATTTATAGATAATTTATGGACGATGATTGAATACCCGTTTCTCAGGCTCTTTTGGCAATTCTTCATTCGTCATTCCTCAACTAAAGTGCGCGTCCCAATGTCCATGACCCCGTGACCCTATAGATCCGTCTTTAATTGCTTTATTTGCATCTGGCACAGGGATATTATGAAGAGTGTCTCCCATACATCTTCTTTTTAATCATCCAACAGTATCGTATATGGACCATTCAGCATCTGGGCAGCCCTTGAGATGTATTGAAGATTACTTACGAGATTATGTACTCCCATATTATGGCAATACGCACACGACTACTACTCTCACGTCGTCACAGACAACAATGTACAGGTAGAGACAATGGGAGAATATGATAAATAACTGCTTCTAATTAGCTAAAATTAGCAATGATGCTTATTTGCCTCCTTATGCTTTTCAACATTGGAAATGAGGGCAATTGTTTTTCCTCTTCCCTTTAAGAAACAGGAAGAAGGCGTCTTAGTTTTCGTTCTGCCTTTTAGAATTTATGTGATCTTCCGAGAGTTTAATGTCTTTTGCAGAGTCTTAAAATTAGACAACCCACTAACTTCTTGCTTTGATTTTTGTTTTACACATAGGCACGAGGCGAGAGACATTATTCGCAACTCCGTCGGAGCCTCGGAACATGATGCAGTAATTTTCTGTGGTACCGGGTCCACCGGGGCGATTCATAAAATCGTCCATGCTTTGGCTGGGGATTTCAAGCAACCACGACCTATCGTGTTTGTTGGTCCTTATGAGCACCATTCCAACATCATTCCTTGGAGAGATATCGGAGCCACGGTAAGCTCCTTGTAGCTTTGATGACGTAAATACGCATGGGGTATTAGTTTTTTTATTAGTTTCAATAAAATCTGTATTATACGACCATGGACGCTTTCCAGTAACTTTCCATCAATAGGGATTTAATGCTTTGTTTTTGTTTTCAGGTAGTGAATATACCGGAGAGAGCTGATGGACTATTTGACATTGAACATTTAGAAGAGATGTTGAAGAAAGCTGCCGATGAAAGAGTTCAGGGACGAGAGCTCATTGGTGTATTTTCAGTCGCATCCAATATCACTGGGATTCCTACTAATGACATTGCCCTGACTATTCTGATGCATAAATATAATGGGTTGGCGCTCTGGGACTACTCTGCCGCTGGACCCCATGTCCAAATCATCATGAACCCCGTTGCTCTAAATTCGTACGAACAAGGAGGATCAGCCAAAAAGGATGCGATCTATTTTTCAGGACATAAGTTTGTTGGCGGCCCGCAGACGCCTGGTGAGAAATTCCATCTTTTTGGCAAAAATAACATGCTTCAGTTAGTCTTTAAGAGAGAAGTCAGTCAGTCAGTCAGCTGCGTCTCTCGTCGCCAATATCCACAGCACGCTCATCCACTCTGTGTGAGAGGAGTCCAGTTAGCATTGTGGTGGGGAGAACTACTCAAATAGCAATAGGGAACTTCTTTCCTGAAGGTCACCTTTGTCAATTTAGGTCGGATCGATGCTAGCAGAATCATAAATTCGGACTATAATTGCATAATTGCTAGCCAATTTCCCATATCCTGGTGTTTCTAACTTTCATTCGATCCTCAATAGGCGTTCTCGTTGCGAAGAAATCTCTTTTTGAAGGTAGAAAGTCAAGTGCTGGTGGAGGTGGAACAGTGTTTTTTGTAACTTCTGAATCTCATCGGTACTTGAAGGTAAGCACCGCTTGATCTTTGTTCCCAATTAATGTTAAGACTCTTCAAGTTGTTTTATTCGCAATTTTCAGAACGTGGAATTTCGGGAAGAAGGAGGAACTCCAGGCATTTTGGAGAGCATAAGGCTTGGGCTCGTGTTTCGACTTCAGGACGCCGTTGGATACGGAAATATAATTCTCAAGGAATCAAGTTATATCACGTAAGCTTTTGAGCTAATTGAATGATTACACTTGAAGTATAATTGGAAAATTGTCAAGCAGGATGACCTCGTTTTTCCTTGTATTTTTAGAAAGACGCTAGAAGAGTGGTCAAAAGTGCCTGAAATTAAAATTCTGGGACCAGTATGCTTCCCTCGAGCTCCAATTATCTCATTCCTTATTGAGCATGTGGAGAGCGTGAGTGAAACCATAAATGTTTTACTCAATTTACATTTAGCCCTTCCAAGTTTTTGCAAATGTCATTTTCGTGCTTGTAGGGATATTATCTCCATTTCAATTTTGTTGTTGCTCTACTGAACGATTTGTTCGGGATTCAAAGTCGAGGTGGATGCGCATGTGCCGGACGTAAGCAAATCTTTTCTCTTAACATAAAAGCGTCACTGTCCTTCGCTAAAGAGTTTGACAATGTTCGTAAATTACAGCGTATGGTCAGACCTTGCTTGGGATTGACTTGGAACTTGCCCAAGTTTACGAAAATCTTTTGCTCGAAGATTGGTAAGTGACTTTTGCATCCGTTTTTTGTGCAACAAAATGCAGTCTTTGACAGATGCTATTTATGTTTAAAAAAAATGAAAGACTGATAAGTCAAAGCGTCGTCACTCGGTTTAGTTTAAAATAATAATCTCTGCAAAAAGCTTTTAGTCGTGGTCACACGTTCCCACAGGAAATTATCTTCTGTCTTGTCATTCCCTCGGTGCAAATTTGAGTCCAGAGTGCATAAACAAGCTTGTTTGTCTCTGTATTTTTGTGTCCAGAAAAGTGGATTTATTCATTGAAAGTGTATGATTTTTTGCATGACGTAAATGAGGTCATAGTGGGAAGACCAAGGGCAAGGCTTATGGGTCATGGGTTGGTGGTCTGGGTTTTAGTCAATAAGGCCAATTGAAGTTAAAATGTTTTTGTGACATAATGATGATCCCTTATCTCTATTTCTTTCATTTAGTCGATTAGACCGACAGCATTTAAGGCGACAACAAGAAGGATCTTTGCATGAAATTTTCCGTCCTGGATTCACTCGCATCTCAATCGCCTACCATGCCTCATTGCAAGAAGCCGAGTATGTCACCGAGGCTGTGAAACTGGTAGCAAAAGACGGCTGGAAATTACTTCCGTTGTACACATTCAATCCAGAAACCGGAGAGTTTCATCACAGGCTCAATTACGTAAGTCTCATGCATCCATCACGTCTCGAAGTTGTAATGAAAATGGAATGTTTTTTTTCTGTATAGTTACACCAACGACGACTCTGGCTGAGCAACGCGGCTTTTGAGGTTGAGGGTTTACGCCACAAAGAGCGAACACGGAATAACAGTGAAGAGTATCCCAACTACAAGGAATGTCTGGAACAGGCGAAAAATATTTTTTCAAATGCTCCTAATGTGAGTGTATAAGTTACTTTATTGTCCAGCTTATTGTCTATTAGCGATGGGTGGTAGTGGTTTGCCTGGTGTGTTTACCCTACCACATTTTTTGATTTTTTGTATAATGCTTTCGCATCTCTTGGTCATGAGTGAATGACAACGTTCGCATCATCGTCTTATTTCCTGTTCCTTTTGTTCTTTGTAGTTATGCAAACGCTGGCCTTTGTCGGACCAGTCACTTCTCTTTGATTCTTCTGTGAGTCATCTTCGGTGGTTTCTCTTGCCGTCGGAGACCAGAGATATTATACTGCCTAAAGATTCTAGTGTCAAGTCACTCCAAAGTCCGCGTCCATTTCAAGTTAAAACCTACACTGAAACCAAGGAAATCACTGCATCAAAATACGATTTGGGAAGCGTTCCGAATCAAATTATGCAGTCCTTCTGGACTTTTCCGGAGATGACTAAAAAATATAAGCAACCCCGGTCTCAGAGCCCTCAGAGTGGGAGCGAATCCAACAGCTCTATCAAGGAGACTGTAAACGTACTTCATACACCAGGCGCAACGGTTACAGGCCCTTCAATTCGGTTCTCGAGTGGTTTGAACTCACGCAGGGATCACGACAACGCTGGAAGGAATTCACCCTTAGTTTTCAAACCTTCCAATTTAGTAAGTGGGAACGGATCTTCACCAGTTGAATCGACCCCACTAACGGACAGAGAAGTAATTAGCATTGGGATAGTGAGCTCACAGGATACTGCTCCGTCCAATATCAGGCTTTTACCAGAGGATGACAACGTGTTCGTCGACCCTATTCAAATAAACAATCAAGTGACGGCAAACAATGTTGAAACAGCACAAAATGTCACTACTTCTAATAATTCATATCAAACTCTAACCTACGACCCGCAGATGCTGAATGACGGAATGAATAACCTTGGGATTAACAGCCCAATTTACATCACAGCCTCTCCAACGTATAATTATGGCACTCCAAACATTGTCTCTCCTGGAATGCAGTCTTACTCTCCAAATTCTTTCAACAACTTTCAGCAGCAGCAACCTCTTCCATTGCAAGTTAATGAGGATCCAAACAACGCAAGTACTTACTACAACAACGATCAGATGTACATAAATAACGCCTGCTACTGTGGATCTCCATGCCCGAGTCCAGTTCCACAGCAAACATACCCCCAGCAGGTACAGTCATCGGCCCAAGGTCTTTTTACAGGGGAAGTGGATTTCGGTCAACAAAAATCACCAAGTCCTCGTCTGGGACCCAAATTTCTAAAATCAAGTTTCTCAGTGGACTCCACCACATCCCCGGAATCTCCTGTTTCCAATGAAGAGCGGGTCAACATTGCCATGCGCCGTGTCACCAATGAGATTGCTTACGAACTCAAGTCTGAACTTCGGGGAGTTATAAGCCAAGTAGAACAAGGTATTGATCCCGACGGTATGAGAGAAAGGGCAAATAGCTGCAATGCAAAAGGCGATCCAAGGTTAGATAGTCTGAAGAAACGTTCAAGAACCCTGAGTGGGCAAACCCTTTATGGAATCCGACGACACAACTCTGAAGACCCGAACTCCGTGGTGAGAGAAAATATGCAGAAACGGGTTATCTTACTTGCATCTGGGGATTCTCCAGGCAGATGTACAAGTCCGATTGCACTATCCGTTCCTTACACTTCGGCAACGGTACCAGAGTCACCAGCCTCGCCACCTAAATCCAATGAAAAAGCGAGGAAGAACAAGGGCTTAGGCTGGCAGTATCCTCCAAAGTCGATAATCAAATCCACACTCGGGGTGAGAATGGGATTTACAGTTTATTAGAATTTGAATGTTAATTCGTTTTTTTAACTTGTAGGCTCTCCGTGAGTTCTCCATGATCAATAATGGGGATCGTGTTTTGGTTTGCCTAAGTGGAGGAAAAGATTCAATGTCGCTGCTTCACACGATGAGGCAAATGCAGTTTATCATGAAGAAAGAAGGACGAGAGTTTTCACTGGGTGCAGTCACTGTTGACCCTGGCAGCAGTTCTTACAATCCCAGGCCTTTAATTCCTTATTTGGAATCACTTGGAGTACCGTATTTTTATGAGGAGCAGGAAATCATGGCCACTGCCCTTGACAAGGGGCCAAGCGGTGTTTCTTCCATTTGTAGGTGAGTTCAAAAAGCAATTGAAATATCATTGGAAAAATTATTAGTGCCTATTTTAATAATTTTATTTTTATTTTACTCCTTAGTTTTTGCAGCAGGATGAAGCGTGGGCGCCTGTATGCCACTGCGCGAAAACATGGCTACAACTGCTTAGCATTTGGGCAACATTTGGATGATTTGGCAGAAAGTTTCTTCATGTCGGTATTTCACAATGGACTTCTTCGTACAATGAAAGCAGCCTACACTGTCAAGTATGCAAAACAAAATCATGATCTGGCATTTCCGATTTGGAAAGAACAATACTAATGTGATGGCTTTTCACTTATCAGGGAAGGGGATCTTCGAGTTATCAGACCGTTTATTAACGTGCGAGAAAAATCCCTGAGAGATTTTGCTGAGACAAGCGGACTCCCGGTAATTCCAGAAAACTGTCCAGCTTGCTTTGAAGCTCCGACTGAGCGTCATCGCGTGAAGCAATTGCTTGCTCAGCAAGAGATCCTCTTCCCCAAACTCTACCTTAGTCTTCGCACCGCAATGCATCCGTTGATGGCGATCAGTAAAACTGGAATGGAGAGCAGCCTACGCACTCGGGGCAGAGTTGACAACGGCTCGGATAGCGAATAAGGTGGAGATCGATCTGTTACCACATGGATATATAATTGTCCGTTCTCATCTTTTTAACGCCGACATAATTGTAGGAAATTGTTATTACATACTCAAATGTGTGTCCATCATCGTCAATGTAAAGCGTAACTGGGATTGAACTGGGCTTTCTGTCTAATCGAGTTAGTATAATTGATTCATTAGGAAACTACTCGATGACTCGCACACTTTGTACTTGAATTTCCGGTTACAAAAGATTTATTTTTAAGATTCTAACAATTGTGCCTAAGAATATTTGATGGAAGGTATTGGTGCCAAATTCAGTGGACATCTAATCTAATTGTATAGTTATTACACGGCTTTTCTGTACATTTTTGGTATTGGTGCCTTGTTCATTATCTCGCTTCTGATAAGGAAAATTGAGGATATTAATTTGGATTTTACGCTTATAGACCTTACTTAACTTGTCAATTTACCAAGGATTTTGAGAAGGTTACCAGTTAATGTAATTGTCATGATATTGTCACTTGTATTAGGGGAGGATTTCATGGATTTACTGTTATTCGATCCCCTTGTTTTTAATTCACAATACAATTTATTCGCAGTATGTTTTTTCTATGAAGTTCTAAAGAAGAACCCAAGGTTTCCGGATTTAAAGTGTTATTGAATATTTGTAGCAACTGGTGCTTTTGCATTAGCCTTGGAAAAAATAATTCCCTTGAACAGTTTACAGATTGGGAAATAACAATGACACATTTACTTTTATGAGACTCGGAAATTAGAATAAAGTTGTTTGGAAAACGCTTGGTTGTACACGCGAGCACAAGGGTTAATTATTAATTTATTCTAACCATCTAGTAAGCAGAAAGTAATTCTCAATTCCACATTCACAGTAGACGGAAAATCGCAAATGAATTATTCTTATAATATAGCAAAAGTGTAGACAAATATGGATGTGTTCTGAGTGTCCGGAGCAGCCGTGATGATTCAATCCCTCAGCAAAGTTCCAGCAGTTCTGAAACAAAAAGAAGAATCAATTAGAAATCAATTTCCAAGGACAAATGCAGTCAATGACAGGAGGGCGGGACCTTACCTTTAGGCAGAGCATTTGCAGTTCCCGTCGCAGATGCAAGTGCCTCCACTTTTGCAGTTGCAGTTGCAAACGCATTTCCCACCTCCGGCAGTACACTTGCAGCCATCTCCGCAACCGCAAGTTGCAGCGCTACACTTGCAGTTCCCGTCGCAGATGCAGGTCCCACCTTGTTTGCATGTGCAGTTACAAACGCATTTCCCTCCGTCAGCGGTGCATTTGCAGCCGTCTCCGCACTGGCATCCGCCGCTGCATCCGCCGCTGCAAGCGCACTTCCCTCCATCAGCGGTGCATTTACAGCTTCCAGTTCCACATTTCTCGTCTCCGCAGGCAGTCGGGGTTTCTGAGAAAATAAACAAAAAGAAACGCCTTATTAGTAACAATGCAAAATGCAACAGTCACTTAGTTTTAACAATCAGACTGAATCATTGTTTGGAAAAGTTTAGCCAATGGAAATACTTTTGAAAATGGAAATGTTGATTTGCACACTTACTTTGAGCGGATGAAGCCATTTGGAAAGTCTGTTTTAGAGTTGACAATTGACTCGACGAAGGAGAGCGTCCAAGTTTAGGAGTTTAGAAAGTAGGAAGTGAACGGCGTTGGAAGGTGCTTAGACAGTTTTTCCGAAAGGTGTTTGTGACAAGTATTCCTTGGAATGAATCAGTGTCTGGGCATTGCTCGGGTTTATAAGGTGGCACGACGCTATCCAGTTCAATAGTGCCGTGTGCAAAAGAATAGTGCCGTCTGCAAAAGCCCTGTATGCTTTAACACAGGGTGCTTTTGCACACGGTACCATTCTTTTGCACACGGCACTCCTACTTATGATTCTGTTGACAATCTATTCATACAAATCAAAACGACGAAGAAAGACGCCACTGACCACTTGTCACTGCTCTATCGATATCAATTGAAGGATAGGATGGAGCCATAAGATTATATCCGGTAGCATGGGATTCAATGGATCATCCAGGAGCGTCGTCTGGACGAACATAATGAACATAATGTACACACCGGAAGTGACGTGACGGAAGCGATAAAGATGCCGATTCCTCAACGACGCCGTTGGATATGGAATGACTTTGTATATTAATTTCAGCTATTATCCTAAACACCGGGGGGAGAAGCATTTGTCTTATATCCCAATGTCATTCCAAGGTAAATGAAAATACGGAAGGTCATTCAATTACGGTATTGCTGCTATAGTTAATTTTGAGTAGTAAGCCTATGATTGTTTATACCATCGACAACTTGAATTTCCGCAAAAACACGATGATTTTAGTTGATGTTGATGCGTGTTCATCAGTGCTTTTTCACGAGAGAAAGGAGGCCCTCGTTTTCGCATTTACTTTTTGGTGATGAAACCAGTCGGAGTGGCCAGGCGCCATCTGACATGGCTCAACAAAAATTAAAAATGTTCGAGATCCGTCGGATGGATGAGAAATTGTCCCGAGTCTCTCTTGGGAAGTAAATTCTTCCCATCTAACGAGTCCTGCGCCACCATAATCACCAACTCTAATTTCAACACTGCCATATCATAGGATTTCTTAGTTGAATCAAAAAACTAATTACATTAATTATACATTTCACAACAATAACTTAAACTTTTGGTCAAAACTTTCACAATACAATAGGTCATAAATTGGCTTCGGTTAAAATCCATTTTTCCCTTATTCGACTATTCTACCTTGCGGTACTGACATTATTAAAATAAAAAAAAGTATATAGTTTTTGAAAATAGAAAAGCTAACAGGAGCTAGCTGCTAAGAAAACTCATTATTTTTTGTATTAATGTCTGTATAACTAAAGAATGTGAAACTATAGTACAACCACGGTGACTAGGTTCAACTCCGGCTGGAGCTTATAAGCATACACTCTACCTTGTGTAGTCAGTGGAGAGGAGAGGCGGGGTTAACCATTCTGTTAAGCTGACCTGAATAAACTATAAATAATTTTTATTTTTTTTTTTTTTTACAAAACTGGTTCATATTTTAATTTTTTTTAAATGTTGGTTTAAATCAGACGCTTTTTTTCTTACTAGGGATGGTGATAAATTATTATTTTGGTCAATTGGATATTTATTAATTGAATTATTAATTGACTGATTTTAATTTGTTTAATTTGTTGGTTTATATTATTCTTGATATATATTTATATTATCCCTTGGCGATGGCTTTATTTTGGCTGCACTTGTATCTGTGGATAGGCTGGGTTGAGCGTCACGTGGTTGTTTCTCAGCGTACCAGTGAGTAGGAAACAGATGACAGGGCGTAGCAGAATCCTTCTCCAATCCTGGCTCCCTTTGCAAAAAGAGTAAAAGAAGCTCTGACTTAACGCCATTTTTCTAACTTTAGTACAAAACGAAAAATCAAGTTAAGAAGAGCTCTTAAACGTAAACAGAGCCTCACAAGCAGAACACCGCTCCAAAGTTTCGAGAAGTTCGAAATTTTTGGTTTTGCTTGCTCTTGTCATTTCCGTTTTGGAAGTAAAATTTTAGATTTTTTATTTCTACAGAGTTAGTTGTTAGTATAAAGGAATTTATTATTTCTTGAGTTGGTCACATCCAAGAAAGTGCACGTTCTTTCCCTGCATTTCAAAATTGGGCTTTGGTAGGAAATCGATAATGGGACACTGGCACTACCAAACAATTAAGCAATAGACACAACTACACAGACCGACAAGGACTTGTCATGCACTGAACAAAGTGTGAGTTAATCCACAAAACAACAATCATTGCATTTTCTATAATTTCTGTTTCTTGATTATTCCATGTTATCCTCTGCTCTGGAATCTCTGGGTGCTAACAAACAGTACTTGGATGAAGATAGCAATGTCTGAACAGCTCGACGGACCGCCGACGAAACGGTCGAGGCTTAACGATCCGCTGTCATCTCCAAATGACAGTCAAGGTAATCACTAATTTACACTTACTAAAGTACATTCATAGCATGCCTAATCTACATTAGTCTCATAGCCATTGGATTTGCGCTCTAGTCAGCAGTTGTAGATGAAAATTAAGGTCCTTACTACACTCCTTATAGTTACTTTTATAACTTGTACTGGACAGTGGAGCCTGGAAAGAATGGCAATTGGAGATTTCTCAAGTATAGACTAGTGCGGCTAGAAGGGGTTGCTCAGTTGTATGGATTTTAACGTGAAAATCAGCTGTTGGCTGTCATTACAAGTCATAAGATGTAACGTTCTGCATACTGTGTGATGCCGCCAAAAAACTTAGGTGTGGATCGCCGGTTACCGCGTGTTAGGTCTTTAGTTAAGAATCTTTAGTTATAAGCTCCGGTTTAATACCTAGTTTCCAAATAATCACAATTGTAAGGAATTATAGCAGTGGTGAAGAGTGGCAAAAGTGACTTTGTTATACCAATATATATGTGTTATTAGGTATGTGTGTTTGGGTTACTTTATAACCGCTTGCTTTCTCCATTCCAGATCCTTTCAGAGGAGACGCATTTGATTTAGAGAAGCATTTGCCTGATGAATTGGACTTGCTTCCGTCTACATCGCAATGGAGTTTGGATCCACCTTCAGGACCACCTCAGCAGAATATGATGATGTCAAACTCTCAACCTCAAATAAATCAACAAGCACCGAAGTTTCAGATGAATGGAGAGGCAACTCCGCAGTCTCCATCGTTGATGCAGGTATGTTTTCAGTGTATTCTTCGGAATTCTTACAAATCATTTGATGGAGCTTTTAAAAACTTTACAATTTTGTCATACTCCAGGGGATGATGATGGGTGGTGCTCCGAACAAGAATAACATCCATATGAATAAGGCTCCGGGGATTAGCAACAACATGATGATGGGGAAACTTACTTCAAATGGACCCATGATGGTCCGTGGCAGTGGTATTAGAAACCAACAGATTAACTCCTTACCTCCGAATATGGGAGCAAGGAATCAGGTGAGTACTATATCTCTTGTTTTCGGATTTGAAGTTACTACATGACATAACGTAAGTCTTAAATCTTGTCCTTCCTGTCTGCAGGGCATCAATATCGGTGGGAACTATTCATTTATCGGTGGGAATACTGGGGCGGGTTCTCCATCTCAAATGCAACGAATGTTACAGCCCATGGGAGGACCTGGTCCTGGTTCCATTGCCATGCAACCGATGCCTAGATACCCAGAGAATGAATTCATGAGTCAGAACCCTCCCAACGTTTCAGTTTCTGCTGCAGTACAAGGCGGTCAGCAGAATCAACCGTCACCACTTGGTCTTGCTCCCACCACGGTGTCATCCATGGGAAACGCGATGATGAACTCTTCAGTTCCAATAACTAGTGTTAATGTCAACAATACGGTGAATATGAACAATAACGGAGTCTCCATTATGGGACAAGTCGGCGTTGTGAATCAAAACCAAGTAGTGCCAACACAGCCAGCCCAGTCATTAGGTGTGGCTAATCAGAACCAAGGTCAGCCTCTTCTCGGTCCGGGCGGTGTCCAGCCACCACAAAACGCCGCGCCAGGAAATGCTGATCCAGAGAAGCGGAAGTTAATTCAGCAACAGTTGGTTCTGCTACTCCACGCCCACAAATGTCAACGAAGGGACACTGCAGCAAACGGGGAGCCAAGGATGGTGAGTTTTCCCCAGAAATTATCTTCCCATTTTTATTTGATTGCATTGAACATCTCTCCGATGATTTTTAATTGCATATGGAAAAACCATTAGTGAAAGAGTAATTTAATATTACTTACAAAGTCTAAATTAATTGATCTTTCACGCTTCAATTTTGAAATTTGGAGAAATGAAAACAGTTTTTGAATCATTCAATACTAAAGCTACTCCGGGCTGTAATTGCTAAAGTATCTTCCCCTTTATTTCTTTCTGCTAAAATACGCACTGTTTTGAAAAATTTAACAAATTACAAAAAAAAAACATGAGGCCTTTCATAGTTTGACTTTATCTTTTTATTTTTAGTGTCACTTGCCTCACTGCCGAACAATGAAAAATGTGTTAAATCACATGGCGACTTGTCAGGCTGGAAAGAATTGCACCGAAACGCACTGTTCGTCATCTCGTCAAATCATCTCACACTGGAAACACTGCGCAAGATTAGACTGTCCAGTCTGTCTCCCACTGAAACAAGCGGACCGGAATCGAGTTAATGCATCTCAACCAAACCAGCAACCTCAAATTCCAATTAATCAGCAGCCCCAGCAGCACAGTCCTACTCCAGCTCCCGCTCCGACGGCATCGGATGTACGGAGGGCTTACGATGCTCTGGGAATCCCTTGCCCGCCGAATTCTATGATTGGATCCGCTGCTCAAGTTCCCAACAATGTTCCCGGCATGATGCAACAGCGTATCCGAGGGCAGACGGGTGGAGTTCAATCATCTCAGCCTCCAATCCCACCGTCTGCACCTTCACCGCGTCTTCCATCTGCATCCCCACAGCCTCAACAACAGAATCCAGTGCAAAACTCAAGTGATAGCGGTGCTTCATCCCCACTTTCAATGGCAATGGGGAACAATCCTAACTTCAATCTGCTGGGCCTGGACGGTAGTGGGATTCATCCACCGAATCAGAACCCTTCAATTACTGCTGCCCCTGTCCAACGAACAAAGGAGTGGCATCAGTCAATTAGTTCAGAACTCCGTAATCACCTCGTGGATAAGTTGTAAGTTAACTCCATTTTATCCAGCTTAACTTTTGATATGAACGATCTCGTTTGCTAAAAGTAATGCTTTCTTCTATAATTTTAGAGTTCAGGCAATCTTCCCATCTCCAGACAAGAATGCGATGCTAGATCGCCGCATGTGCAATCTCGTCGCTTATGCGAAGAAAGTAGAAGGAGACATGTATGAAATGGCGAATTCTCGACCCGAGTACTATCACTTACTCGCTGAGAAGATTTACAAGATTCAGAAGGAGTTAGAAGAAAAGCGTCAGAAACGGAAGGAACAACAGCACTTGCAAGGATTACAACAGCAACCAGGTTCACAGCTCAGGCCTCCTGTTCCAAATCTTCCCACGTCACAAGGATCAATGTCTCGACCAATGCTCAGTAGTAATATGCCATTGCCGGGACAAACGAATGCTCGACATCCTCATCCGATTCTCAGTCGACCTTCCTTGAATTCACCACCGAATCAATCTCAGATCTCGCTCCCCGGTCAGTTGACTCTGTTAAACCAAAATCAAAATGCAGGCGTTACTCAGCCACTTCCATCGCCCAACAATTTGCAGCCGGGTCCTAATAATGGTCAACCACAGTTTATTATGTTTGCTCAACAACAGTCGCAATCACACCTTCAGCAGAATCAGCAACAGCAATATGAGATGCATAAGCAGCCACTTTCCGTCACTCCTCCAATTCCCATGCAACAGCCACACACTCCCCAGATGCAGGGTCAAGCCAACCGCCTCTCTTTCAACGGAGAGTATGACAACATAGGCCAAGTACAATCGGGTAGTGGTGACATGGGAGGAATGGGTGATCCAATGCTCGGGATGATGAAACAAGAAAATCATGGAGTGAAGCAAGAGCCCATGGACATGAAGCCAGACATTGGTGCCAAGCAAGAGTTTTCTCACGATGTTGACATGAAGCACGAGTCCTCTTTCAACGGTGAGATGAGCGATCTCAAAAAGGAGGAGCCAGAGGAGCATTCTGGAAAATCAGAGAGTATGGCAAAGAAGGAGATCAAAGAGGAGCCTTCAAGTCCAATGTCAACCATGAGCAACTCCGAGTCTATGGACGCATCAAATGTGAAGATAGAGAGATCATCGTCTCCAAATTCGGCTTCATCTTCTGGTCATGCTCAGCTCCCAAGCGTCTCTGGTGGAAGCGCTGCATCCCCACCTTCTTCTGGAACAGGGGACAAGAAGAAGAAGTGCCTATTCTCTGCCGAGGAACTTAGAACCGCACTCATGCCCACACTTGAGAAAGTCTGGCGTCAAGATCCAGAGTCTCATCCGTTCAAGAACCCAGTGGATCCGCAGGCCCTCGGAATTCCAGACTACTTTGACATCATCAAAAGGCCAATGGACTTGCAAACAATCAAGGACCGTCTGGATATTGGATACTATTCTGATCCTTGGGAGTACGTAGATGATGTTTGGCTCATGTTTGACAACGCGTGGTTATACAATCGAAAGACATCTCGAGTCTACCGCTACTGCACCAAGCTCTCGGAAGTGTTCGAAGTGGAGATTGATCCAGTGATGCAGTCCCTTGGTTACTGCTGTGGCCGCAAGTACACCTTCAACCCTCAGACGTTGTGCTGTTACGGGAAGCAGCTGTGCACCATTCCTCGAGACGCCAAGTATTACTCGTACCAGAATAGGTACACTTATTGCCAAAAGTGCTTCAACGAGATCCAAGGAGACACGGTGACGCTGGGAGATGATCCGCAGCAACCATCCGCAGTCATCAAGAAGGATCAATTTGTAGAAGTCAAGAACGATCATTTGGAGCTCGAGCCCTTTGTCGAATGTAACGACTGTGGTCGGAAACTTCACCAAATATGTGTTCTGCATATGGATTGCATTTGGCCTCAAGGATTTACTTGTGATAACTGTTTGAAAGCGAAGAATGCCAAGAAGAAGGAGAATAAGTTCAATGCTAAGCGTCTTTCTACTTCAAAACTCGGGACGTACATTGAGACTCGAGTCAATAATTTCCTGAAGAAGAAGGAGGCTGGAGCTGGAGAAGTATTTATTCGGGTCGTTTCTTCATCTGATAAAATCGTGGAGGTCAAACCTGGGATGAAGAATCGATACGTAGAGAGTGGTGATCTCAACGAGACGTTTCCTTACCGTGCTAAAGCTCTCTTCGCGTTTGAAGACATTGACGGGACTGATGTTTGTTTCTTCGGTATGCATGTCCAAGAATATGGTTCGGAATGTCCAAATCCAAATACTCGTCGCGTGTACATTGCCTATCTGGACTCCGTACATTTCTTTAAGCCGAGACAGTTCCGAACAGCCGTGTACCATGAAATTCTCCTTGGATACCTCGAGTACGTCAAGCAGTTGGGCTACACGATGGCTCACATTTGGGCCTGCCCACCCTCCGAAGGGGACGACTATATTTTCCACTGTCATCCTACCGAACAAAAGATTCCTAAACCAAAAAGACTTCAAGAATGGTACAAGAAGATGTTGGACAAGGGGATCATTGAGCGGATCGTGCTCGACTACAAGGACATTTTGAAGCAAGCGATGGAAGACAACTTGTCGTCTGCAGCGGAATTACCTTATTTCGAAGGTGATTTCTGGCCCAATGTCCTTGAAGAGTCGATCAAGGAGCTCGATCAGGAAGAGGAAGAAAAAAGGAGACAAGCGGAGGCTGCTGAAGCAGCGGCTGCAGCGGCAGCCAGTACCGTTCCATGGCAAGAAAACGAAGAAATGGACGAGGGCACTCAGGATGGAAAGAAGAAAGGGCTTGGGCAGAAAAAATCCAAGAAATCGAACAAGAACAAGGCCAATCAGAGAAAGAACAACAAGAAATCCAACGCTCCGCAGACTGGGAATGATCTGTCCACCAAGATTTTTGCAACAATGGAGAAACACAAAGAAGTATTCTTTGTTATCCGTCTTCACTCCGCCCAGTCAGCAGCCTCTCTTGGGGTGAGTTTCTAATTTCTAGGGAATGCTAGGCCCAACTGATGTGTCCACTGAAGTACGCGGCTGGACTACCACCTAGGATAACCTAATTTTACCACTACACGTCTAAAGGGCTTATTTCTAAAATTCCATAATTGAATTGTGGGTTTGTGGGAGTTTTTGGTGTAATTTTTAACCATCATCAGTGTTCTAATCTGATATTGTTTTCATTTATTTCGCAGAGTATTCAAGATCCAGACCCAGTGCAAACTTGTGATTTGATGGATGGGAGGGATGCATTCCTAACCCTTGCCCGTGATAAACATTACGAGTTTTCTTCTCTCCGTCGGGCCAAATTCTCCAGCATGGCTATGTTGTATGAACTCCACAATCAAGGGCAGGACAGATTCGTCTACACTTGCAACACCTGCAAATCTCAAGTGGAAACACGGTAATTACTAAATTTACTTCACAGCTTCATATTCAAATCAGAATACTAACAAACCATCTCAATTAAGTATGTGGTTATAAAGGAATCTTCAACATAAAGGGAATAACCCTACCTTTCTTGTGTAAATTCTAACAGGGTACGAAAAAACCATGAGGCATTTAGTAAAACTAATCGAGGCGAGGGCCTTTATAACTTTGTAATAAAGGGCCTCAGCAGTGACTCTACGCCTCTTGGTTTTTTTTAACTTGTTAGAATTACAGAAGAAGGTTTTTGATGACATTATATGATAAGTTATACATCATAACGATACCATTTACCACATGTTTGATCAGCTGCTTGATTGATTTTTCTTTTTCTCTTGCAGGTACCACTGCACTGTCTGTGATGATTTTGATCTTTGTGTCCCTTGCTACCAAAAGCAAGGACATCCTCATCGCATGGTGAAACTTGGTTTTGATCTGGATGATGGTTCCAGTCCGGTTCCAGGAGATGCTAAGCTGTCGAATCCACAGGAAGCCAGGAAGTTGTCAATCCAGCGTTGTATCCAGTCACTGGTCCATGCTTGTCAGTGCAGAGATGCAAACTGTCGCCTGCCATCTTGTCAAAAGATGAAGCGTGTCGTTTCGCATGCTCAGGTACCCGAAGGGCCTAATGCTAAACGACTATTTTTGCTAATGCTGAAGTGTAAGATGCTACTACGCAGGAAGAATCGCTTGAGTGGTGGTGTACAGTAAATTGGATTTCAGTTGGGATCACCAGTTTACTTATCAATTTTGCTCCATCACCCTCATCTATTAGAACAGCCTTAGTTATCAGTAGTCTATGCTAATTCACTTACCCACATTCTCCACCGTCTATTTGTAAGTGTTTTAAGATAGATCTTCTGGTAAAATACAAAACTCTGTTCTCTAGTCCCAATTGACTTATTATTGAAACACAATGTCAGAGGAATTACTGTAGCCAGAGCACACAGCTTTTGCTGGGTTTTGGTTTCGGCTTTGGTATAAATGGGCGGACAGAGTCGTATGAAATCCACATGAAACATGGAAATTATTCATGATTTATATTGTGTAAATTAAAGGTATGCAAGCGAAAGACGAACGGAGGGTGTCCGATTTGCAAGCAGCTAATAGCCCTCTGCTGCTACCATGCCAAGCACTGTGTTGAGCAGAAATGCCCGGTTCCTTTCTGTGGTACAATCAAGCAGAAACTAAGGCAGCAACAGGCTCATCAACGAGTACAACAGAATCAACTGCTTCGTCGGAGGATGCAAATGATGATGCAAATGGGTAGTGGCTCGTCGTCAACACCAAGTCCAGCACAAGTCCCAACCACACCGGTGAATCGACAAGCCCCCAATTCCCACATGGTGCCTGTAAGTAATCTAAAACAAATTGTGTGTAAGAATGGTATTAGAAGGGTATATTTCGTTTTCCAGTTGGTTGGTGGTAATTCGCCTGGAATGGGGACTCCATCTGGACCCATCATGGGTGGGGGGAAGCCTGGAAGTGGAGCCCCTTTGGCTGCCTTACAGGTAATTAAAAATCTTAATCCTTTCCGCTCTCGGAGTTTTTTCTGGAGAAAGCGGAGAAAAAAATTATGTAATTTTTAACGCGGTCTAAATCACGTGGGTCACTTGCCCGCATGACCCCAGGGTCTGGGCATTGAGGAGCGGAACATTTTCATTTAAAAAATAACCATCACTTTCTCTTATTTTAATTGATTAGGTTTTAACTTTTAAGTATAAATGTCCAATTTTTGAAGGGCCGGATAAATATTTACAGTTTTTTCTCTTAATTTATTGGAAAATTGAGTAAAATGGTAAGTTAGAACATATAGTGTTAGATACCATTGTGATTTATCACATTTTATTATACTTGGTATATTGTAATTGGGTTGTAATGTAATTTATAAACTCTATTTTAGGCTGCAAGACAGGTTCAAGAAGAAGTGGCTCGACAACAGGCACAACCTCTGGGACCAGGAGCACAAATGAATCAAGTTCAAAATCCTACCCAACAGTCGTCACAACAGCATGCTGGTGGTCTCCAACATATTATGCAACAAGGTGGGCCGGGTCCTATGTCAGGTGGACAATTTAGAGGAACATCACCTCAGATGAGTCCAACGCCTAGACCTGTACCAAATCAAGTTGTCAACCAGCAGCAGATGCGACATCCTGGCATCAATCCTCTCCCAGGAATGGATCAGATTCCAAGGTATCAAGGTATCCCTGCAACACGACAATCCGGAGGGAATCAAATGGGGCAGATGAATATTATGCAGCAACAAGCAATCCCACAACAACAACAGCCCCAACCAGGTCAGTATTGTTCATAGAACGGGAGATTTCAAATTATTTGTATTCAGTTTGGTGAATTATATTTAAAATGGGATTTTCTTCTTGGTTCAGGGATGTTGGTGCGGACTCCTCAAGTTCGTCCTCCAGTTGCAAATCAACCTGTGATTGGTCAGGGACAAAATCCAACGGGCCACGTTCTTCTTAATCAACTACTTCAAACACTTCGATCGCCAACGACGCCGGAGCAGCAACAACAAGTCCTACAAATACTCAAGTCAAATCCTCAACTAATGACTGCATTTATTCGCCATCGTCAACAGCAGCAACAAGCAAATCAGCAGGCACAAGCTGTTCAGGGAATTGGTGGTCAGCAGGTTCAACAACAACAAGGCCAGCAGCAGATGCTGAATCAAGTGCCTATGAACAACCAATCCCAGCAGCAGCAGCACGTGTTACAACATTCGGGTGAGTCTAAATACATAAATAGTCATGCACGTCTGTTTCTGCATGATGTAATATACGATTTACCAACTATTCTAGGTGGCATGGGTCAGCAGAATGTTGGAATGCCTCATCAGCAACAGCATTTACAGCAGGGACAACAGCACCTGGGCCAACATTCACAAATTCTCACGCCTCAGCAGCAGCAGCAACAGCAACAACAGCGCCAGCAGCAGTGGTTGATACAACAGCAACAGCAGCAGCAACAACAAATGCTAATACGGCAACAACAAGGCCAGCCTCAAGTCCAAGGGAATGGGCAACAACAGCAACAACAGTTTATGGGATACAATCAGCCAAATCAAATGAGTGGGAATCCACAACTAAACCAAATCAGTGGAAATCCTCAGATGAATCAAATGGGTGGCAATCCTCAAATGTCCCAGATGAATCCGAATATGGGGAATCAGATGCTCAGTGGGAACGGCAGCTCAAACCATCAAAATCTACAATCCCAACTCCCCCAAATGCAAATGGCGAATCAATTGAACAATGTCAATATACAGTCACAACTTCCACAAAGGTTCGGAGGTCGCCCTGCCCCTGTATCTTCCCCAATGGGCCCGCCGACACCAGTGTCCGGTCCCAGTGCCTCACCACGAGCCATGCCAACTCCTTCCCCACGACCTCATCACCCACCAACCCCATCGCATTCCCCCCACCCGGTCTCAACTCCGCAATTAACAGATATCCTCCAACCCGGCCTTGTGTCTGAGGAAACAATCCTCACGGCGCAAGAAAAATTATCCAAATACGTTGAGCAGCTGTGACACCACGGACCACTGAAACAACTCACCTCCCCCTCACCGATTGATACCAATCTTGATTCACATAGAAACTTTTAATCTAAATACGAGTGTAGGTCGTCTGAGGACACGTCCTCAACACCTCAAAGGTGTTCCTTTTCAGATTATTTTTTGTATAGTGTTAATAATAATTAAAATAATGAATTATGACCTAACAAATTTTTATAAATTAAGCGCAATCAACTCTTTCGTTAAACGCAGTTACATGTCCTGTGAATCGTATCGTAGTAGATTGAATTTATGATTAATTATATAGATGTCATTAATATATAATACGCCACTGACAACGTATTTAAGCTTTGTAGCTATAATTTAACATAAATCCTAATTGTTAGCCCACTTGACCAGAGTTATTTGAC
This sequence comes from Pseudachorutes palmiensis, assembly GCA_009869845.1. NCBI lineage: Eukaryota > Metazoa > Arthropoda > Collembola > Poduromorpha > Neanuridae > Pseudachorutes > Pseudachorutes palmiensis. The sequence goes on along the minus strand of VNWY01000005.1, from coordinate 25,942 downwards.
CTTTGTTTTAAGAGTAGGGAAATATTGTTCGCTAAGAGCCCAAAACTGAAATCTTTAATAATAAAGAGAAGTTTATAATTTATGATAACGGAATGTATTCTCCAAGTAGTTCATACAATTAATTAACTATCAACATTGGGCCATCAACATGTCACAGGTCACTGACTTGCTCTCTGGCTGGTTCTTGGCCGTCATGTCAACTTGTCATGTCAACTTCCAAAGAAGCGTCCCCTCCCTTCAATTAGAAAGGCAGTAAGTGGCCTCTTTTCGAGGCACCAGCGACATCTTCCTCCACTCACGATTCTAACATGGGCAACAGAAACTCGACGAACTTTCGAACCAAACCCGAATTACAATTCGCCGAAACCGATTCTGTCCTAAAACCAGTTGTAACTAAATCCGAAACTGACACGATGCTACTATGTAAATTGAGATGGCAGTAAACAGTGGACAGACGGGTATAATATTTGAATCGGCCAAGTAATTCCTGAGTTATTGAAGGACGACAGACGAACGACTGCATCGAATTCACGATTAAAAAAGCTTAATTAGAGATCGTTCCGTACCCGGTTTTTTGCTTATATACCAAAGAAACCACTATACTAACGAATTTAGCAACCGAATCCCGTCACAGCCATTGCTAATCTTCGATTGAAGCCAATTTCTAAACTAATTTCTAAAAGTTACACACTTGTTACTTTTATTACGTGATGAATCGAATTACTAATCGTCCAGCTCATACAAACAGCCCGTCTGATATCAACTTTGTTAAGGTGTTTGTGACTTATCGTTGTTTATAGTGGGTATGATTACCAGAACTGTTGCTGATTAAAATCTGTAATTAACATTGTTTGGTTACTTTGTTTAATAATTTTATTCGAATAATTCGAACAAAGTTCGAATTTTCGTAAAGATTGCTGCCCACCTCTGTTGCTGTTTCCGAGTGACACGTGACGAGGCTCTCCCAGTCTGGATCTCCATCTTGGCCAGTACAGAACACTGCTCCTCCACAGTCACTCCTGTCAAGGGTTATCTTCTTCATCAGGGCCGGGATCTCAACAATTGGTAAGAAAACTAGTCACACCCTCAGGTCACTCAAGGTCAAGCTAAGCTCAAGAACATCTTCCTTTCCTCCCAAATTCAGAATTAGTTTACAATCCCGTAAATCCCCATGCCAGGGGAGTTTAGCATTTAGTGGAGTTTGACCTTGTCTGGGGCAGGGTGGATTTCATCACGTGATAGACAAGGTCACCGATCAATGTCATGTGCAGATTAGTTCATTAAATACTCTAGGTAGCCTCTAGTAGCCAAAGGCAGACAGTTGACCTAGTTTGGGTCAAGTACGCCGGCCCCATGCATCTCCTTGGCCTTCAATTTTTTCTCTCCTAATATCTCTATGCATTACCATAATTAATATAATAGACGAAGTCTCCGTCACGAAGATTTTGCAGCTAAAGAAAACTAAGAAATGCCAACTCTCCAGTCAATATTCCAGTCCCACTTTGTAATTCTTCATTTAGTAAATTTCTGGTTTTAGGACAATATTAGAAAAGGGCCAGATAACGCTTTCTACCACTTGAACTCAAGTGGTTAATTATAGTGATTAAAGCTAAGCTTAAGCATGAGATTGTTTGGAATCGGTGCATTGAAGTGTAGGTTCTCTAGTTCATGCTTTTTCACCGTGCCTGTTCCAAGGGCAAAGTCGAACTGGGTCAGAGTAACATTACTAGATCCAAGTATTGAGTGCAGTATAAGAGCTGAGAAACAAATGCCATTTCTGATGGTCTATTTATGCTCGCTAAAAATAGGTAGGAGTTGGTGGTACAGTTCCTGAGCGAATGCGTCCTATTATTCAAACTATACATACTAACTTAGAAACCAGCTCCTTGCGGTACGCATTTTAACGTCAATTTTAGTCTGATTGTTATTCATTTGATGTTTTAGGATTCAATGTGGAAGGTATCGGATTCGCTCTTGGACTTAGCCAAGTCAAACCCTTTTCTTAACCCTTTCCAAACTGGAAAATGTGCAGAAGGAGAGCAGTCATCACTTGGTCGATCTACACTACTGGTACCTTCAAGGAACATCGTTGCGCCGGCTATTGTTGGTATGTTGAATCTAATTCAATCAAGATACTCATTAATAGTACTGATTATATACTTTTTTCAGAGGGGGATTCTTGTGAGTATGGCTCAACCAAATTCCTCGCGCTATGTGGATTCGGTGGTATCATTTCTTGTGGAATTACGCATACTGCTGTAGTCCCGTTGGATCTGGTCAAGTGTCGGTTACAAGTGAATCCCGATAAATACAAAAATATTATTAATGGGTTCAGGGTATGTCTTTTCATTATAGATCATGGCCATGTATAAATTAATTGACGCTTTACTCTCTCAGGTGACTCTTGCTGAAGATGGAGCACGAGGTCTTGCCAAAGGATGGGCCCCAACATTTATTGGATATTCCATGCAGGTAACTTCGTGATTGTCGGAATTTATGATTAGTCGCAAAATATTTAACCACCGCTTTTATGTTTTTTTCAGGGTCTCTGCAAGTTTGGATTTTACGAAGCATTCAAAATTCTGTACTCCGATTTACTTGGGGAAGAGAATGCGTATCTCTATCGAACTGGATTGTACTTGGCAGCATCAGCATCTGCTGAATTTTTTGCTGATATTGCCCTCAGTCCAATGGAGGCAGTGAAGGTAATAGTCTCCAAATATGAATTCTACCGGATGCAATGCACGCTCCTTAGATCCATCTTTTCTCTCAATGAAAGATGAATGAGTCATAAGTGTGCCAAAGTAGATTATATCCCCTCGTTGATTCAATTGTGATTAAACGTTTGGAATCGTAGTGTGATGTTAAATGTCTGCATCCCAAACATTAACTTTTTTTGCTAGAGATCATCTTGGGGACAGTTTCTCATCTCAATGAACATTTTAAGCATATGTCGAGCTCCTTCATTACACTAATTGGTTTCTCTTTAAATCTAGGTTCGTGTTCAAACAATGCCAGGATTCGCATCCACTCTTCGCGAAGCTGCTCCAATTATTTACCAGCAAGAAGGCTTGAACGGATTCTATAAGTGAGTGCATCAAACATATTTTTTCGTTTTTCTAGTAATTTCATTTTTACAATGTTGTATTTATTAACAATACAGATCCTTGGTGCCACTTTGGATGCGACAGATTCCATACACTATGATGAAGTTTGCTTGCTTCGAACGAACTGTTGAACTTCTGTACAAGTAAGTGTGCCAATTTAATTTACTCTCCACGACGTGGAATGAGAGCAAGCACGTAATATTTTTTCATTCTGTATAGGCACGTTGTACCAAAGCCGAGGGCGGAATGCAGCAAGGGTGAGCAGCTCGTTGTCACTTTCGCCGCTGGTTACATTGCTGGAGTATTCTGTGCTATCGTGTCACATCCTGCTGACACTGTGGTTTCAAAATTGAATCAAGACAAGGGGAGCGGCGCCGTTGAAATCTTGAAGAAGCTCGGGTTTGCAGGTGTATGGAAGGGTCTCACTGCCAGGATTATCATGATTGGTACTCTTACTGCCCTCCAATGGTTCATTTACGACGGTGTCAAGGTCGCCTTCAGAATCCCCAGACCACCACCACCAGAAATGCCAGATTCCCTCAAGAAGAAGCTTGGACTGGAGTAAAAATTTAGAAAAAGGAAAACTAAATTGTCCCATAATTGGCGAGCAGTGGAAACTTTCTTTTAAAAGGAGGATTGTAACTAATAGGTTGTAGAATGTACCATTAAATTACGATTGAGAAAGTACCCAACGACTTTCCCGTAGCCTCTCGGGACGCCCGGATTCCTAGCCTGGGAGATGTTGAGATCATGTCTCCTGATCCAAGTCCACCTACGCTTGGGTTAATATTCCCATGTGGGCTGGACGCTGGAGTGCCAGGGAAAGGAGTCCACGTCCTTCACTCTGGACACTCTGGAGACTCTTTCCAGTGACTCACGCTTTCCTCATTGAAGAGAATAAGGGAACAGGGAGGCCCCAGCGTATTAACTTTAATCAAACCTACAAACGTAAATGGCTGATGAACTGTCTCATTGTTCCCACTGTTCCTGTGGATTCCCAGTAGGGTGCTCTGTTTATTCCACTCCTTCCTCCCTTGCTTCTGGAAAGCTTTTTGTAAAATGATCAAAGAGTCGTGGGATGTGTAGGGCTATTTACGATTCGTTAGAGCATGACGTTATGATCAGGAGCCCTTGGCCAAAAGGCCTGAAGGCAATTCTCTTAAATCAAATCCAGGAGGACAGTTCCTACGATGGAATTCTGTGACTTTACAAACTGACTCGAAGCTCCATTGTCTCCCTTATCTTTTCATTTGTGGAGAGAAAGAGAGCCTGGAAATGTTTTCACTTCCCATGGACACCCCTCTGGCCCACTTGTCAACCTAATTTAAATCCTATCTCCAAGTCCCCATCACGTTCCGATGGAGGAGGCCGACCACCAGTCGTCATTGGCTCAATGGAAAGTGAGAAATCGGAGGCATGCAGACCAGAGGATGACGGGGATTCCTTCTTATTTTCCTTCCTTCAAGTCCTCATGATCCAAATGGAGCTGAGGAGACGTGCCTTTTCCACCCTTCTTCATCGTCGCTGAGGCCCACATGCACTTTAGGATTTACTAGAGGTGGACGGGGAAGTAAAGCTGGCTGACAGTGGTGCAGTAGCAGCAGTTGTTTGGGGGCAAACCTCGGGGATTTGGTTTTGGACATGAGAGGCTGAAAAGTGCCGTAGTAGTGGTGCCTTCTGCTGTAGTAAATTCCATGTCGAATGTTGTCAGTCCGATAGTCGCGTGCGAAGCTTCGGGAAAATAAGAGCGCGGTGTGCTCTGTCCGAGTCCGTACATGTGTTGTAGAAATCAAATCAGCGACGACAGTTTAAAACTATAATTTCAAACAGCTAGACTTCGTGCTAATTAATCCATCTAAAAAAGACTTTTTCACGAGTTTAAGTGATTATTTCTGAACGCCACGCGATCCTCGACGCGCCTATTCCATCATCATCGTATCGCTGGCAAGCCATTAGCTAGAAAAGCACATTTGAACTCAACCCCACGCCACGCCATCCTTGAGTTGAGCCAATTCAGGTTCGTCTTATTTTGTCATTTTATGACACCATGATGCTTCTTTACTTTCTGCACAGGTTTTTACACGCTCATTTTTCACAGCCATGGAGAAGCCATTTTTTGTTTTAAGACTTTCTCTCTCTTTCTCTCGAAACTTTCTCCTTGTCACTTTGGTCCCTTTATTTAGGAAAGTTTGATGAGTTCATCATAAATCCAAGGAAATGTTTTTAGTTTGAAGAGGAGCTTCTGTTCATATTCCCATGACTGGTTAACGAGTCGTCCTTAAAAAGAGTTCTAGGATGAAATGTCGCTAATAATGTGTTATTGCCCTTATTCATTCCCGCGTGCTAAAAGACTTATTTACTCAAAAGGAAAAAAGACTACAATGGCTAACAACGGTTATAAAAGTGATTTATGTCCTTTTTCCATAACTGTCACTTTTGACTCTTTACCTTTCATCCTGTTCTGTTGTCCTATGATGAACCAATGGGGAGTTATTCGCTTATATCCGGCTAAATAACCTTCAAAAGGAAGTTCACAAAATGCCGACGATCAAGGCACCAGCTACAATGTCAAATGTCATATCGGAAAAGAAAGGATGGAAAATTGATTGGTCAATGACGCCAAACGTGTCCACTTGGAACTCGTTCCGATTAACATGTACTTGAGATTCTATGTGGACGAGGGTAGTTTTGTCAGGTGTGGACACGTTATGTTCAGCGGAGAATAATGATCCACTATTGGAAGCGCTGGACGGGATGGCAGCAGCAGTACAATATGGTGACCAGTCGCTTGGAATTCCTTGAGAATTCCCTTAAGCCCTGGATGGATACCGGAAGTTTGGCCAAGTCGTTGGCCATTCCCATTTTTAAACAAATTGTATCGATCTGGAAGAGGACATGCTTTCCAAGGATTTCCATGTGTGTGGACATGAGGCTTCTTCAGTGAGACCTAAGTCTCTATATTGACCAGATGTGATCCACAAAGTATGCCCTCTTGAAATCATCATATTAAGGGTTGTTAGAAAGAAAGAAAAAGCTGGGAAACGAGCCTTCGGTAAACGTCAGGTACTTCGACTAAGGAGGGCTTCTTCCCTTTATCGTTACTCTACTACTGTACTTTTCAAAAATATAAAATGAATTTCCCAAATCCCCCACTACCCTTAATTCTATACAGTATCTTGTGTATTTTCTATGTTCTCAATTGTTATAATTTTAGTCGCCTAAAGGGGAATACTTTGAAGATGATTTTCTTTCGAAAAGGACGCCGCGGCTTCCTCGAAGACGAATCAGGAAAGCATTATTCAGGATCTGCATATAATTTCATGAATTCATTACCACTATATGAAGTTGAAGTGGCCATTTATCGAGATTCGATTGATGAAAAACGTGCTGTATTTCTAAAAAAAAACATTTTTTTAAAATGTCCAGCTTTCTAGAGAGCATTATTGGTTCCACTCTGGCTCTGGCCAGAAGCTAGTCGGAAAGTAAAGCCAGCAAATAAATACGGAACTGGAAATCTAGACGGTTAATTCCGATAAGAAGATGATGAGGAACTCGCGTGTCCCAGATAAAGAATGGCTTTGCCTGCTGCATAAAAGCGGCGTGGAGGTGCTGACTCCGGTCGGTGGTGAACCGAGGCTGAAGCGTCCAAGGACGCCGCGTTCTCCGAGCTCCCTTAATGTGGAGGAAGTGGAAGGAGCTTGACTGGAATCCATGCCACAATATAAAAAAAAGCGGAAGAAATTATCCTCGGAGCTCAGGAAATGGTTCCGAAAACAGTTGAAGCTAAATTGCCAGACCGGAAAAAATCGGACAGAATTTGCCTATGTTGCTCTCCTAAAGAGTCAAGTCACAACATTCCTCCCATAACGTAAAATGTCCAGACGAAGCGGGTCAACGACAATGAAGTTGGAGCTTAAAACCCTTAGGTCACGTCAATTCTCAGAGTTAGCAACAGAGCATTCTTCTTAGTCTTGGTGCAACTTTTTCTTTTTATCCGAGTCAGATCTTAAGGTCGCGCATACTAGACATAAAGTCACTGGTGAATATTACTTCCTCTCGGTTGCACATTACGTAAGGAAATGTTATGATTTTTAGAGAAATTTCAGTTTCCGTAGAACAGTAAAACATGATTAATTGTTATTCTTTGCGGTGAAACTGGAAGTTAAAATGAGTCACATCAGAATTATGAAATGTACACGCGATTCTTGGAAAACGTTTCGTCTGTGTGAGAGGGAATCAAACACCGTGATTTATAGTAACACCGATTACTATCTTTGGATTCAGACGAAGAAATGTTTAGCTTGCCTTAAAATTCTATCACTACTCCACGCTACTTGGGTTTGTTGACATCATATTCCGTAAATGAACTTCTCAGCCTTTACTTCAGTTGTTGAACCCTGCAAAAGTCAAGGCGTCTGGAATCACTGCTTGCTCATAAAGGTCTCCATTAATTCCCCATCTTTAGACTCTTTGAGACCCGATAATTGCTAATGTCGATGTTACAGTAAATTCTTAACGGAGTTACTCAAAAGAAAACTAGGCCCACTAATCTACGCTGCTCATCTCTTACCTCACTGTACCATTTTTCGTTTACGTAATGCCCATTTGCCGCTCATGTAATAAAACTTGGCGCTCTTCAATTATACTGCTCTTTCCTCATTTAAAAGATAAAAATTTCTTGGGATGAGCAAAACTAATAGCGGTTTAAAACCTTAAATAAAAGTTAAAAATCCTGTGAATTCAAATGGAACTAATTTAAAAGGAGAAATCCTTCTGGTACTAACTCCTACTTACTCTAGGTTTGTCCAAACGTTTATTTTCCCAATTTTGCAATTTGTGGGAACCACTGTCAATTTATAATAGATGATGAAGTGTTTTGTTGTTTTGGAAGATTAGTCCCTTGTGTAAGAGCAAGAGCGTAATTACTTTTGAATGGCGTTGTTTTCTATACACTTGTGTGTAAAGTTTCGTTTTCACCATGCTCCTTTAACATATCAGAAATTAGAATCGTCACGATAAGTCAGCGCGCATAATTTCTATGCATGACATGAATTGTATGGTCCGAGTGTGGAGTATAGGTTTGCTGATTGAATTAATCAAATACTCCAAAGTGGTAAACGACCTTAAGTTTCTCCATGGTTTCACATGCAAAGTGTAAGTTGAGGGTGAAAGCTCCATCCCCTGGTCAGACCTCATTAAATTATATTCGAAATCAGATTGAACTGCTCACCAGGAACAGTTACCGGGTAGCATAGGATTCGTGTCGATTAATTATTTAACGGGCAATGGCACTCATGTATATAGCTCTTGTGGAAAAGCGGAGAAAGGCATTAATGGAATCAAATTATACGCAGCAGGACATTTCCTCATTGCTAAAATTCAGCATCGCTACTGAAAGAAAAAAGACTTTTAACTTCAACCGCATCGCTTTAGAACTGCTGTCAGCTAGTATTTAATTAGCATTGACCTAGAGCGACGTGCAGAAACTAGAAAACTATTTTATTGAGCTCTTGGAGTTCACTGACCCTTCATCCTCCCTTTTCTCTTAACTGCTACAGAGCCACTGGGGGTTTCGTCAGAATTGTGTCGGATAATAAATTTAATTAAGATTTACTTAATCCAAGCATGTTATGATCTAATCAGGAAAGGAGCACACACGAAGTACAGGCATGGATGCAATAATTAGCACAAGAGTAGGTGATACCGTGGAATTCATTTTAACCTCTTATTCCCCTGACATGGCGTGCCGCAAGATTGCAGTTTTAATTTTCATTTCTAGACATCAGTAGGATTTTGATGGAAACCATTCCTCTTTAATCAAAAGGATTTTATACGAAATTAAATTATTAATCTCTAATATGGTTATAACCTCATTTTCCATCATTTAATTGACATACTAAAGTGCGTGCTTGGGGATTATCATTTGAAATATATTTATTAAACCAAGAGTTTAACATTTGAAGCGTACTTCTGATGATCGTAAAACAATTGGAGTATGAGAGAAAGGACTTGGAAGTTCGCTCGGGAATCGGGACAGAATATTTATTGTTTTCCCATCATCATTTCCAAAGGCTTCTGACCTCTTTCATCAACTTCGTTTTCAGGTTGGAAATAGGAAATTGGACTAAGGATCCCACACGCACTTTAACAAGTCTTGACGAAATTCTGTTTTTACTTCAAATAATAATTCCGAATCAGAATTCATAATTCATTCTGCTCTGTTGGATTTAATGAATCTCAATGCCAATTTATTAGATTCAGCGGTGCCTGACTGAATTTAAAAAGTTCATTTTTGAAATTATTTTGGGAAAGAAAGGGTCATGGTCATGAGTGAGTAAATGTGATAATCCCTATGCACACTTATAAATATGTCAACCAGGCCTTGGGATGTGACTGCTGCTAAATTCAGAGGGCAGCAGCCGGACACGGCGAGCAGACGACAAAAGGGCAGCTGCTTCCTTAAGTCGCCAGAGCAATTATTCCAAAAAGGATTATTTTTGTCCATGGACACAGATGCACCGGCCATGACACGAGAATGACACTTGGAACACACACTCGGCAAAATGTCCATAAAGTCCATTGAAAGCGGAAGTCAATTGCAGCATGTGACACATTTCCAACACAAGTTGAGCGCACAGTGCAATGGTCCAGCCCCTTGCCCTTTCATAGGCTTCGTTAACATATCCCATAATACCATCGTATACTTCAAGTGTGCTGCACCCTTGCCTTTATTAATTGATCGAGTAGCAGACGATGAATTTATTTACACCGAGCATGATGCTTCCTTTTCTGTAAAAATTTTAAACGGAGTTTAGTACCCGTCAGCTTCAGGAGAACAATGGCGTAGGAAGAATCCAAGACGTTTATATCTCAACTACTGCTGCTTTTTACAGGATTCATGTTTGTGAAAAAATGAAGGTAAAAGACGAAGTGGAATTATATGAATCCAGAAATAGTATCAGATATCCCTATAATAATGATGAGAGTAGTAAAAGTGGTAGAGGAACGGTGGAGCGTGGCAATTTCCCGGCGGCATGAAGGAAGCTTATTATGTAATCATAATAAGTGACAGAAATACGGCACACTGCACCGTGGTAGTGATGCTGAGGCATCGTCTTGATATCGAAAGTCTCGATATCAAAAATTAAAAAAGAAATGGAAGTCAGGGGGATGAACGCAACTATACTCTGATGAGTCTGATGAGGCTGTTGAGAAAAGCCATAAAGGAGCATATGCGTCCCGTAATTTTATCCAGGATTCCATTGTCTGGATGAACATTATGAACAAGTCTTTGAATAGAAAGATCACAAACTTTATATAAAAAGTTTAAACTTGGAATTTGAACCTTCACTTCCGGTTTATTGGAATTGGGTAAAGGTAAGGGTGCACGCATCAAGGTCTTATTACGAGAAAAGCGTCAAAGCATTTCATATGGTGCACGAACTTAATTTTGGACGATGAGGGTTACTACTTATACTCCTACGCGCACTATTGAAACCTGATCCAGATTTGTCTCGATATTCAATGGCCAAAGCAGCTTTTAGACGTAGACTTATGAATCCATGTCAATTCCTCCTCAAATGAATAATTTCTTTGGGACTCTTGGAAGGCGACATTTTGGAGAGACAAGTCCCATGTGTGTCTCCTGCAAAGGGGACTTCTACTGCTTGGACACACACGTGTGTAGCCGAATTGACGACGACTGTTCCTTCTTTCCTTAATTTTAGAAGAGCTGCTGTTCATATGAAGTGTACCACTACCACCAGTAAAGTCCCCTCATTGACAGTCTGTTCAACTGGCTAAGAAATGCCAAGACTGATCTCATCTGAAGAGAACTTCTGAGCGGAAACAGTATTTAAAGAGGAGAGAGCGTTTCCGGTTTTCAAACCTTTTGTACTTTTTTATATCAATTTCTTTCAGAATTTCTCACCCGGGTGCGGCAGCAGTCCCGCCTTGGCCCTCTTCCCCTTTTAAAACCAGAAAATGTAGTTAAGCCCTTGTTCCTTTCACCTGTTCGTAGTGCAGAGAGTAAGGAAGCCAAGACAGTCGAAGGCATTGTGTTGTCTCTTTTTCGGCAGCATGCTCTCGATCTCTTGACAAGGAAGCGTCATCATCGCTCCTCAAATGTTGACCTTTATTTTCATCCTTTGGGACTGTATGAATTAAACCTCTATGTGCTCTAAAGACCTTGAAGAAAGCCGTTTCTAACTTATTCCTGTAATTAGGTAAAGATGGCTGAGCAAGTTCGCACGCTTATTAGAGAGACGGAAGTCTTTCTCAGCACCGCATCGACATTAAAAGTAGTCGACGGGAACCTAAGGCTTTTACTTCACGACCCTGACCCTGAAGATTTCCATCAAATCTCTTTAACTCGTTGCTTCAGGGAATTCATAAAACTCCAGGCAACGTGGCTTTTTCATGCATCAAATTGGATTCTAAAAAACCTTGGATTCCACCTTCAGAGCCAGTTTCTGTGGCCTTCGCATCTAACTTTGTTTGCTATTGTGTTGTATTCAAAAGGAAGAAGGGAATAATGAAATGGTGGATTTGGAACAAAGTTTTCCACTGGCTAAAGCGTGGGAGAGTGACTTTGAAATGGAGTCGGCAAATGGTCACTTTGTGATCACTGGATGATGGAAATGGAACGTCGTCATCGGAACTAAGGATTTGGTGATACAATGGAGGTGGGAGGCGAGAAATTCCGTTCTTTTTTTGAATTTAGCCTCCCCTGTGTGTAACTTGTTTCCTTCACCTCCTCAGAGAAAATGGTGGTTTAGTTAAATACAAAGTACACTGGGATCCAACACGTTCTTCCACAAACAGTCATTTCATCTTCTGTCCTTCTAACAATGGTCACCATTATCAAGAGAATTTTTATTGCTTAAGAACCAAAAAGGCAGGCAGAGTTAAATAAATACGACTAAAAAAAGAACGATAAATGTTCCTCGTCCATCTAAACATGAGTTTCCAGCGTAATTGTTCAGAAATCCGGGTAATTTTCAAAAGGTAAAAAAGCTTAATAAATACTATGTGACAGGGAAGCTTTTCAAATTTCACCGTGTCCAAAACGAAGCCTTCGGCGTATTTGACACACAATAAAGTCTCTAATCTCTCGTCATAAAAAGTCTCAAAGGAAAATTAATGGACTATTCATCACTTTCTTCTTCTTGACTGCCTTGGACAACAACCGTGCGGCATTTTTCTAAAATGGCAGCGGTAGCAAGGGCATAAGTCTAGGGATTAAATGTCTCCCAGCTTCGTCTTGTAACAACTCCGGCGTGCAGGTTTAGCATAAAGTCCATTTTTGGCAAATATTCTTCCCATGTGAATTTTAATCACAAGAGCTAATGAGTGTATTTCTAAAACAAAAAATGTTTTTGGGAAACTCAATGGGTTTTGCAGTTTAACGACGACAGAGACGCGCATGAGGATGTAATCACTCTTGTGAAAAGGAAGTTAGCATGGGAATGGCCCTGATAATTCGTGATAAATTCACATAGTTCCTCGACTCATCCATTAGGATTTTTGAGTTACCTGGAGTCGGGCATAGTGACATGAAGTTAAAGAAGAAACAATGGAAATTACCCTATTACACGCCCCCAATTTGCACAATTGGCTTTATGCATAATGATGATGAAAATGAAAGTGAATCCCTTGCGCTTATATGCCGCAACGGTGCATCGTTACACCCTCGTGTTGTTTATCCTTGATGCTTTCCCAGCGCTCCAGACTTTTTATTTACTATACAGCTTATAGTATTTCCAAACTGGAAACTAGAGCATGGGATTCTGTTTTCGTAAGAATTATTACGTCCTTCCTTTTCCTCACTTTTATTGGTCACTTGGAATAAGTTGCAAAAAAATTTCACCTGTGAATTTCCCAGTTCTTATTATTACTCATTGTTTACAAGCAAAGCGTTTGAATGAAGGCTATTCCACGCAATCCTAACATGTCATTCATTCGTTTGAATGGAAGGATAATGAAATAATTCGCTTGTGGAGGAAGAAAAACACAACAGGAAAATGGCGTCATTGCATAAGTGGCGGTGTAGTTATAAAATAATATTGGGATCTCAACGTCTAAGCTGACTCATTCTTTTGTAATAATTGGCAATAATTACTACACGGTCAAGAATCAAACTTAGTTTGAATTATCTCGGTGCTGACCTTTGGCAAATCCATAAGTTATATATCGATTAATCTTCAGGGAAGCGTCGATAGGAATGGAAACGTGCCGCTTAGGCATACGACTGCAATTAAACAAGAATATTTTCCTATTTGCCGTATCATACACGTTTTATACACGAGCAGCCGAATCGAATTATATGCAAGTTGCATCTGCCAAAAAGATGTTTAATAAATTCCCGACTATTATGAGTTCAAGCACTGACATGCAATAAATTGAACACGGCCCCGTCCTATGGGTAAGTGTACTAAGTTGGCAAAAAAAAATGAAATCTCTGGAAGTTTCACATGCAACGCAAAGTAAGGTTTTTACCGTTTTAGATTTTAGATCATGATGGTTCGTAAATAACGCATGTGGCAGAGATTGCATGAAAAGAAAGCTTAGTAAAAACCTGAAAACTGCTTCTTGCCTTTTTCTTATTTCATTTCTGTCATTTGATATACATTTATTAGTCCCCGTATTTTCAAAAAGTCCAGGCACACGCCAAGCAAGAAAGTATTTTTCTTGTTACACATAATAAATACTGTACATTTGAGTGCACCTCCTCCAGAGGTTTTAAGGTTAAATTAAAGGTTTTCCATGATTCAAACAATATGGTGTTTCAGCACGTCCCAGGGCTCTAGGAAATTCATGAGAAAGCAATTGGAAAGGACTAATCTCGAGTCATATCGACTCTTCAAGTCCCTCACGTTTCCCGATGAGCCTATTGCAGAATATTCCAGTCGTGGAAGCGTTGCTTCCGCTGCTGTTCCTTATGGAATTATGCAATAACATACAAAAGCATAGGAAGAAGTGCAAAATTCTCCCATCCATCCTCGTCCGTCGTTGACTAGGGCGTAATTAGCAGTTTAGTTGAGGGAGAATGAATGGGGATAGGATGATGAATTTTGGCAATATTTGGAAACAATGGGTTGAAGTGGTTTTCCATATAATTCTCGCCTAGCTTGGGTCTGTGATTAACGAGAATTTTTGGTAAAAGTGTGGGGTATAGTAGACTGTAGGCAGTAGTACAGAGCTGAGCCTTAACTGTGGTAGACAGGTAAGCTTTACAACTGTGACGTGTCGGCAGGTCTGTAGCTCGTCGTCGGTTGTTTCACCTTTCATTCATTCCAGTCATGGTCTTTGCTCAGTAAGTAGTAGACAACGAACAGTGGAAGTTGGACGACAAAGTGCACCGTGGAAAATCCGTTGTGGAAATGCGCTACTACTCTTGCTGCCTTTCATCTTTGTATTATTCACAGTCGCCTTCCATTTCTACGCTCAATTGTGCTGTTGCGTTCGTTGACAAGGTAAAAACAAAAGGAAGCGTTTACTGCCAGTAGCTAAACTTGGTCATTACCAACTATTTCTAATCAGCTAAACTTTTCCCCGAGATTATCTTTATGTTTTGGAGAGGTAATGGAAATTTTAAGGGCGATCAAAGCATAAAGGCAATGTTTTGTCCAAGGGATTTAACAATGTTGATAAATCCAGCATAGGAAATTGAAATATTGGGGAGTGAGAAGCTAAATTGGAGGTTTACATGGGGGTATCGTATAATTTGGGGTCATTAGGCTAAATTGAGTTTTGGCGTCTTTTCTTTCACTTTCGCAACTCGTTTCAATTGGCACCTATTATCGCCTTTCAACAAAATCCACACTGTGGACTTTCATTTCACCCAAATCCTATACGCCCAATGATCGTTTCACCAACGCTTAAACCAGTTTGCCGTGTTTGTTTTCTTCTACAATATAATATGGGATGAGGTCTTAAGTGGGGTGGTATTGTCATTTTTCAAACAATGCCTGCAGTTGCCAGATGCAATTCAAGTTACGACTTCAAGCTTTCATGATTGAATATTACACTCTTGAATCCCTCTGGTCTCGAGTGTTTCCACAATAATAGGAAATTAGCTCACAGTATCTTAAGGCATTTAAAAGTTTTTTTTCTGAAAAGGAGATCCAACTTAAAACCCTGTGGTGCATCTGCGCAGAAGGCGAAAGCACAAAGTCTTTTTTCGGAGGACGACATTGAGGTAAAAAGCACTTTTGCTTTTGCTGGTAGCAGCTGCCTCTGCTGCAATCATCGCTCTACCCAATTGGACGCGTATTAGCTGTTGTTCCTCTTCATAGCGTGCTGAGAGCCTGGAATGATGAAAACACAGAAATTACCCATCCTTTAATTCTGCTTTATAATCCATGGACTTCATGGTTGCAAGTAGTATTTCAAAGTGCCATCGTATAATTTGACATTGACTGCAGTGCAGTGGAACCGGAATCACAGAAGTCAGTCATGCCTCTAACCGCGCTACTCCTTCTAACGTAACTCATCCATTAACTTCTTCGGAGCTAACACCACCACTCCCGTCGTCTGGAGAAGAATAGAAATTAAGAGTTGTAGCAAAAGCCTCAAGCGGGGTGGACCCAATTTGAAGAAAACACGAAAAGGCATTCCTTGTTTATTTTCTTGACAAGTACCAATAATATGTGAAGAATTAATGCTTCCGAGAGGATTTTTTAACTGCACTAACTTCATGCTTTGTCGTGTCGTAAAAGAAAAGTTTCCCTTTCCAAAGAGGAGTAACTGGAAGCAAGTGGGCTTAACTTCTCGAACGGCTTAGAGCTCTAGGAAGGTGACGGCGGTTCTTCTTATGATTTGTTACACCTGAACTTTAGGAAGCAAAGGGAACCGAAGAGATCCCTTAACACACCTGGAATAGAAGCAAGAAAGGATTTCGGATTTTAATGGTCGTTCACTCAGGGTGGTATAATGCTCCAAACATATCAAGTACTTTCCACCTCCTCAGCATTTTTGTCATTTTAGGTCATCAGTCCCATTTACTAACTACTCCTTTCCTGTGGTGGTGACATAATTAACAAGGTAGAAACAGTTAAAAGTCATTACGTGATGCCATTGTCGTACTCTGTCATTTTCCGCGTCTCAAACATTCTGCTTCCCTGCAGAGACAGTTATTGTAGCTTCACTTTAGATGGGAATGCTTAAGGACTTTTCTCCAAGGTCCTCTCCTTGTCCCCATAAATGAAACTTTGTTCAGCAATTCTTAAATCCAAGATGCTCCGTCCGATGCAATTTTTATCCCGTCTTGGCCAATAATGCTGAACAGCATTTACTTATGGAAATTATTTGCTGAGGTTTGAGCTATGAGCGGATGTTTCGAGGATGATGCTTATTATAAGTTATGTGATTTTTGATGAAGACATGAATGAATGTGGCCTGAGTCGAGGTTACCCTGGGTTGTTACTAAAATTAGGGACGTTGAAATTTGGCAAGGTCTAATTGGTTTGGACTCTGAGTTCCCCTAGCGAAGCATAAATTATGAATTAGGTGAGGATGGCTATAGTGATAGGATGATGACAGATCAAGACTCATTGTCATTCCAGCCTCCGATATAATTATTGTTCCACTTGACTGGGATTCTAAATGGAAGGAACTGTCTGAATCCTCATCATCATCGCTTACAAACTTTCATTCAGTCAGTCAGTCGGAGCCACTTATTCCAAGCGGATTAGCCAAGCCACCCTCCTCCCTTTTGCAGCTTTTGGTGTCCGCCTTTCGGAATTATTGTCAAAAATACGTCTCTCAAAGACTTATATTCTCCTCCATTTTCAGATGTAGCAGAGTCAGGAACAATGACAAGATTCGTGGTGAGCCAGTTTTTCCTGAGAATTTTGATCCTATTGTGTTCAGCAAGTGGAGATTCTTCAGAACATGGTCAGCATGCAACTTTGGGTAAGTTGGAATTAAAACTCCTTGGCTGGAGGAAAGTGGCATTAGCCTCAATTCCTCGATCTTAGGAAAACTACCTTGGCACCATATATATATATAGCCTTAATTGTTCCGATCTCCTGGGCAGGTGTGCTAGTGGATCTCCACGAAGCAGTCGGTGAAGTAATTGGAACCAAAGGGCCTTCCAGAATACTCTGTGGATCCCTCAATGTCAGGGCTTACCAACAGTTAGCAGCTGTGCGATGGGCGGTGGAGATTATCAACAACAATTCCTGGTCAAATGAATTCGCATTGGGTAAGAATGGAAGACGCTGGAATGGTCGGCCTAAGACTCTTCAATTGGAAGGATGTAGCTCTTCACTTTTCAATTTTTTCCTCCAGATGTCGTTGTCCATGACACCTGCGGAGAAGGCGGGATTGCGCTCCTGGAGACGCGGCAACTTATTAAATGGTCCAAGGACAACATGGACGACGCTCCACTTATTGGTAAGTTCTGATTAAGCCAACTGCTCATGCGCAATGACAAACAACCTCAAGGCTCACCCCGAAAATGGAACAATCCCCTTGAAATCAATTAATTTTGACACTTTTGTGTCAAAATGACGTGTTTAAAATCATAATCTTATTGTACACTTTACAGCAAAGAAAAGTCCAAAGTTTATTGTGGGCATTCAAACCCCAATTCCTTTTCTTTCAAAGGCCTTTGAGCCTCTTGAGTTTAAGAGACAGAATTTAATGGCTTTATATGGCTGGATGAAGATGAATTTCGCAGATTAAGAACGCGCGTCAGTACTTGAATAAGAAGTTCTTTGTTCGTCTATTCTGATGACGCTTTCTGTTCAAGAGATGATTGTTGTCGACCTTTATTGTTGAAGTACAGATCCAATTTAATTTATTTGGAACTAGGTGTGATAGTCATTGGGAGCAGAAATAACGAAAGGATTATCGACAAGCCGCTGGAGACATTGAATAAAGAAAATATTTCAGCCATTGTGACCTCGTCAAGAGCAGCTGAACTTCTGCTTACAAAACATTTTAACGTTTTCACAACTGCACTGGATATTGCCAGTGTGACGGAGGTAAGTTATTGTCTTCTTACTCGCAATCATTGAAATTTTTACCAATTATTTCCCTTATTCCGGACAGGCTATCGTTGCTCTTATTCATCAATTGGGGACTGAATCCGTCGCCGTGGTTTCCAGTTGCTCCCATGCAGTACGGCGATTTGAAAAGTTAGCGGCGAAAGAGTCCGTCCCAGCCAATGTGTTTGCCGTACTGCAAAAGGACAATCCACTCATTATGGATGCCTTAATTAACTTTATCAACAAGGAAGCGGTAACCCTTAAATTTTCTACACACCGATGAATCCTCAAATATTTAAAGTTTAATTTGTGGTTTGCAGAGCTCAGTGCAGACCGTGGTTTTACTTCTGGAATCCTCTGACCTGGAGCGGCTCATCCGGGACAAGGAGCGTTTGAATCGATTCAGACGTTTGGTTCGGAGAAAGTCTTGGATTTTGGGTTCCGTTGGAATGGACCAGGAATTGGCAAAGGAATGGAGCAATTTATTCCATGCCAATCTTTTGATTATGCAACCTCACGTGTCACCCAATCCTGACTTCCAAGCTTATTTCCTTTCCAATGTCAAGGTGAGATTATCAAATCAAGTAAATGCACTTTTCAGGAACACTTGGAGAAAACTCCATGTCAGAGTTGAGCGTTTGGACAGGGGGAGAGATACAAGGAAACAAAGAGGAGATTGGATAAAGTGCGGATTTGAGAATGGAGACAGTTTAAAGACTCTTTGCCGCGGTCGACCTCCCAGTTGTGACAGAGTGATGAATAAGCGCGTCACTTTCTTATTTCCAGGAGGCCCTTGTTCAGGACACGATGGATGAGACTCGGGAGTACATTGAAAAAATCCATCAGTGTCAATGGCCTGAGACTGAAATGAGCGGAGGGATGAGAATGCGAAGTAAAATTGGCAAATTGAACTCTGTCGCCTACTGCGGAAACCTCAGCAACTCGGATTTGAATGAAAAATTTTATCCCGACTCTGATGTAAGGCAAATGAATGTCCCAAATCTTGAATAAGTCCTTGTGCCTTTGATTTATTGAAAGGAATTTAATTTAAATTAATGCACGTATTGTAATTCCAGGTGGGTTTCATTGTGAGCGCTGTTTCAGCGTATTCAGCCGCTCTCCGCCTCGCCCAGTTGGAAACTTGTGCCGTTGATGAAATCTCATGCGATCATCAAAAACTTTCCGTCAATGTGCTGGAAGCATTACGGAAACTAAACTTTCCAATGGAAGCGACAGTGGGGAGTCCAGTTGATGTTGATGACGCCACAGAGCCAACTATTGCTGCTAGTCACGAGTTGGAAGGGACGAGGGGACGCATCAACCATCAAGGGAAACTGGTCAGTCGCAAATACGATCTCCTCCTTAGTCGACCGTATCAACAAATTGCGCAAGTAAGCACAAATTAGATTTAGTCTGAAGTTTTTCGAAGAAACATAAGAAAAAGAAAAGTAAATGTCTCCCAAATCTGTTTCCAGGTGGGACAATATTCAACAGAAAATGGACTCTTGCTGGACATGACATTTGCTGAAGTGAATTTGTCTGGGGATGGGGACTCGTTCGTTGAGCCCGAAGAGGAGGTTGAGTCAACGTTGCCGCCGGGTACGCGGCGACAAGGGAAAAAGAACTCAGTCGACGGAGCACCGGAGGAGAGTTTGGAATTCAGCCATCAATTGGAAAGTCAAGTTCATATGCGGAAATTGTCCTCTCCGGAATTGTATATCTCGAGGGTGTGGGCCATGGTTGTCGTGGCCATAGGAATCACCGGAGTCTTCCTAGCTCTGTACATGCTGGTCTACGTCCTCCTCAGAATGTGCGATGGAACGCTCCATGGGAACCAAGTCCTCGGGATCCTTCTTCTTCTTTGTGTCATGCTCCTCTATTCAACGGTTGTGCTCTTTGTACTGCCGCCGAGTGCGCTACTTTGCGCTCTCCGCGTCTTCCTCCCGTCGTCAGCACTTACCGTCTCTTTTGGAATCCTGCTCCTCAAAGCGATGCAGCTCCGCTCCCTCGTCTCCCTGGGGTTAGGAGGTCGAGTGTCAGCTTTGAACCAATTCGTCACGCTGCTCTTTATAGTCGCCGTCCAGCTTGCTGTCAATCTCCAGTGGTATTTTAGTCCCCACCCCGTCGAAGTCCTACCCCTGCGTTTCCTCAACGACTGTTCACATTCACATCAGACGTACCTCCTCCTCCATTCCTACGTTGGGCTGCTCATCCTCTTCGTCTTCCTCTACGGAACGTCGGTCCTCAAGATACGACGGAATTACAACGAAGCGAGATGGGTCACGCTTGCTGGCCTGCTCTCCATGCCAGTCGCCATTGGCTGGATTCTGGTCGTGTACATTGGGCCAGTTGAGTTTCAAGAGCCAGCTGCCTCTGTCTTTTTTATATCTATCGCCACAATTATCCTGTTTTCTATTTTTATACCAAAGCTAGGTACAATTAGTCGCCAAACTAGTTTAGCAAGGCGGAAGCAAATGCTTCAGCAAACTGGCCCCGGATACACTGGCTCCATTTCCACCATATTTACAACGCTCAGTGACCGAGGGACGCTTCAGAGTCACCACAATCATCACCACCACCACAAGAAAAATCGAAACTTCCACCACCACCCCGGCAGCAGCACCACGTCACCCACGTACATATCATCCCCACCCCCGCCGCCACCTTTCCCCACTGGAGGGAAGTCCGTCACATACTCACCGCGTATCGCAACAAATATTCTCCATTCGTCCTCTGCTGCCACCTCATTGGCTCGGAGTGTGTCCATGAAGTCACCGCTCTATGAGTCCAGCAGAGGTGCATATCCTTAATCACAATGAATCCTTTAGAACTCAAAACGAAGTTAAGGCGAGGGCTAAATATCATTAAAGTAAGAACCAGTAAAATAAAACACACATTTAAAAACGACGTCTGGAATTCACGACTTTCTCCACTTTTATCTTTGTGACTGACGCATTTTCTCTCTATCAAAATCCTGAGGAAGCGTGAGGATAGGAAGCTCGTTTCAAATGATATTTCTCTTATACCCAGAAGACTCGTAGAAAATTGCATAGGGGAATTTTTACTACTGAAGGATTTTATACTTTCTTTTGCATAATTGAAGAGCGCTTGAAAAGAGAGAAAGTCCAGTTCAAAGCAGAGAGCCATGTTAAATAAATCTATGCTCATCCCCCATTGGCTGTTCCAAAGAGTGTCCATGCTCAAACTTTTAATTGTATTTAAAATACATGAGAGTTATATAGAAAATACATGAACGTGGATAAACGGATATTAATGTGGAGGGCTCAAGGATTTCGTCAACCCGCTCTCAACCATAACTTTCACTGATTTATATCACCGAGTCAAATACACATATGGATTTGAGTATGTTCTCGTCTTTGCTGCAACAATCCAAGAATTCATCCAAACTCACCAGGCCATCACGGTTCTGGTCCATTTTCTAGTTTGGAAAAGAAGAGGAACGCAGATTGGAAAGAAGACGGGCGTATTAAATCATTTCCAATGGGTTTTCTCACCTGGAAAATTTGATCAACTCGATCCTGGACAGCACTGTCTTCAATCATTGGCTCCACGCAAGTTCCCATGAGTTCAAAAACGGCAGTGACGATGTCCTTCATCTCCTCCTTGGTGATGTACCCGTCTCCATTGATGTCGTAAAGACTGAATGTCCATCGGAGTTTCTCATCAACTGTCCCTCGTAATAAAATCGAGAGACCGAGTACGAAATCCTGTAATTTAATATCACATTTTATTTCTCACTCTTCTATAGTCAGAAAGAGTGAGCATGGAAGATCTAAGCTAAGTCGTCAAAAGCTAAAATTCAATTTCCATGAAACTCGGCGTTGTTAGTGCATTCCGTACTGTAAATCTCCTATAAAATCCGTTTAGGAGACACAGTGTCCAAAAATTATGGGCAATGAAATGACCCCTTTTAAGATCAAATCGGCTGCTCAGTTATTTTTGTAAGACGCACAACTGTCGTAAGATGTGGCAACAACCGATGCGATCTACTGTTTAATGTTGCTCTAGAATCGCCGCTGGTCGTAGCTATAGGGTTGTAAAACAATGATAGAAATTGACATTAGATATTTATATAATGTGTAAGGTGGAAAAACACGGATGACTGTTTTGATCACTTATAAGTCCAGACATATAATTGATTTAGGCTCGGAAGAGCATACGAGCATCAATTCGACGTTCTTCATATCTCTTTTGCCGTTCGTTTCTGTTGGAATTTGTGAAGTGATTTCTCTATCTCTATTCAGCAACGGCCTCTGCTCGAATTAAATCGCTTCAGTGCACCAAAACTGACAAGCATTTCTCATTTTGTGAACCAAAACGACTTTTCAGCAGCTTCCAGAGTTGGCTCATAAAGATTATATGGATTCAACTAGGCGAAAAAGGTGTTTCGAGGACGCTGGAAACAAACTGATCGAGCAAACATTCGGCATTCATATCATTTCGTCCCGTCCCTTTGTGCAATCATGAAGAACGCGACCCGCCACAACCCGCTAAACAGCAATAAAGACTAATCGGATTCTGGAATTAATTCCGTCGAATGTTGTACTGTCCTTCCTCTCATCGTCCCCAGAAACGCTGTACTCTATACGAGCCTCATGCTGTCAATTTCGCCAGCTTAGTCGGGTAGCTCGTAACTCTCAAGGCTACTTTAAACTGACAGAACAGAGCGTTCTAGAAGCTGTAAAGTCGCGATAAGAAAATGGAAATTCTCAAACTGTCACTTTACAATGAACGAAAATCTTTTAATTACAGAAAGAATTAACTAACGAGTAGAATGAATGGCAAACATCCGCGAGCCTTAATCCATCCAACTCTGCTTTAAGCATTTTCACAAATAAATGACAACACACAAGTGAAATGAGGATTGAGTTTTCGTAGTCTTTTGGCTGGAGCTAAACTTATGTTTATCTAAACTGTTCCAGGCTTTCTGTAACAAGGCAGAGCGACAAGTCCAGCTATTAATGAACTGGAATTGGGACGCAGCATTTGAGGAGAAAAAAGGAACTCATGCCAACTGAACCTGCTTGACTTGACCAGCTATTACTTTCCAGAACTGCGTTTCGACGGATACTGCGAATATGCTTGAACCATGTTTTATACTTTGCAGATACGCTCATAATTCAAAATGAATTTAAATGATATATGAAATGATGAATGAAAGTTCAACAAGTAGAACTCTATCTTCCTCCATTGGTCCAACGCCGATGAGATTAAGCTTTTAGCGCTCCTCTGGATTAAGTCGCTGATGTCTGCGTAAATCCTGCCAAGTCGTCAGCTATAGTTGACAGAAAGTCGAGTTTATAAACAATGGGTTCTGTCCTTATTATTTCAATTTACGTAGTTTGTGTTATGTGTGTCACTCATCGTTTCATTCCTTTTACTTGCCAGTGACAGAGAGAGAGAGAGAGAGAGAGAGATCCAGAGAGAGAGTAATTAATAATTCACCTCTCCAAACCTTTCAACTCTAAATGATGGCCCAGAGAGCGAGTCCTAATACAGAATCAGCATAGTGCCTTCCACAATTCTAACTCCAATAGGAAACGGAGAAAAGCTTTTCATCTAAAAACTAATCCCGTCTAAGCTGCCTTTTAAGAAAAACGTAATGGAAAGAAAAAAGTTTGTATGTATTTTTTCGACAACGTGATTGGCAGAATCGGAGGCGGAGTAATTATTCACCAGCGAGAAAAGAAAGAGGAACGGAACTTACTTCAAAAATGATGATTCCATTCCGACTGTGGTCCAGGGCATTGAAAACGTAGTGGGCGTAATGCCCACTGTTGGCTATAAAGCAAAATACAAAATGCTTTTAGGAAAATGGGAAATTAATTGAAAAAAGAAAGGAGACAGGGAGTGAAAGTCGAGAAAGCAGTCCAAGAATGAATGAAAACAATGACACACGGAACTAAAAAAAACAAAAGATCTTCATTATTGAGTTTTCAATATTTCTCAGATCCCGTGTACAGGAGAATGGAGCATGTGGCGACCGTCTTTTCCTTGAATAATGTCTTCGGAGGATGTCGAGAATGGAAAAGAAAATGTTTATAAAGGGTACATGTCAAGGGTTGACAGGCCTGAGGAATGGACAGCTTTCACCGCATCTCGCTATCTCATTTTACCTCCTTGAGGAAAGAACTGGGCATAGATATCCCGGAAAGTGTCCTCCTGCACAATCCCCGATGGACACTCTGCCTTAAATCCCCGATAGATCCGCTTAATTTCAGATTCTGAGAACCGGGTGAGTCGGCACAGGGCCTGGAGCGTCTCTCTTGGTCTGTACCGTGGCTGACTCTCAACTTCATCCATTTCTGATTCTGGAAATATTGAAGGAGAAAGTCCATATATTACCCTCATCAAAAATCCATCTTTTGAAAATATACAAAACCAACTGAACCTCATGCACACGTCTGATTCGATGAGAGAATAAACAAAAGGCTCTTTTGTCTAATTAAAACCACTTCAAATTCAATCCGCCGCCAGCATTCAAATCACATACAGTCTACGTGTGGACTGACATGGCCTTACCTAATGCAAATTTGACTCCAGTCCATGTATGCTTCATAAAATCCCAGAAACGAGCTGGGATAGATTTTGTTTGCCTGCTCCGATTATGTCTTTCCTTGAGCTGCGACGCTTCTCCAGAACTTTGGGCCTGGAGTGGCCGATGGTGATGAGCCTGATGAGGGTGGGATTGAACTTTGCGCGTCTTCCCATGATCTGTACTCACCATTCCATACATCTTGCGGCATTGATTGAATTCCTTGTTACACGGGACTGCTAGGGACTTCTTAGCAAACCTTTCTGCGGGGCCTAATCCCAATTTCTACGAGTATTTCAGTCCTTTCCTGACAAGATAAAAGAAAAGAAAACAATTCTAAAATTTTGTTTATTTTCGCCCAACACGAAGGACAACATGAATATCAAGTAGGGAAAGAAGTCGACGTTTCTCATGTACCAAAAATTGATCCTTGTATACGTATGGAGTATTCCATTTGCCTCTAGATCCAACCTCTCCAACCTTGTTTTCTTTTACTTTCACCCGCTCCGTCTTCCATTGAACCACAAACGATGTCTCTTTGTCTCTCTGTATGAGCTTTCTTCTTTCTGAGAAGACACAGAGACTCCATACTCCACTTGAGACAGAAATACCGAAGCAAAGAGCTCTGCTTTACTAAAAAGCAATTTCGAATCCTTCAGCCTCCAATTAAATAAGGCAGTGTCCTCTAATTAATTATGTCTATGTTTAATTATATAATTGATGGATGGAGGAGGTCTTGACTCTGACAAGCGTCCATTCTCCCTGGCTCAAAGTGCTTCAACTCCAGCAGAGAAAAACTTTCCAGGAAGTCATTTTGAATTTTTCTCTGGGGATGAAGCAGTTTGGATGAGCAACAAGTGGAGTCGACCAGCTGGCCAGACTCCCCGTGCTTCAACAAACTTTCAAGCATATTGCATTGGCCTGATGCGCTTTCACTATTGCAAAGAGCCCATATAAGGACAGCCTCCTTCACTGCGTGAATCTCTTTATCCCAAACTTTGTGAAGCATATTATGTACAACACTTTGGGCAAGAAACTGCTGCTGCTGCGGAGAAAGTTGTTATGCAGTGATGATGAAGTGAAATTCATTCTCTGTGAAAGACAGACAGCAGACGGGTTCATCCGGCTGGAAAAAAGTATGGGGAAACTTTGGGATTGAGAATCTTATACAGTGCACCAAATAGCTATAACCCACCCCCGAATTTTACCAGTTCTCAGAACATTTTGACCCAACCTAGTCCCGCTTTATACATTTTGAAGCTAAAGACAAGAAAAACTTATGGTGA